>JABUKJ020000014.1:0-104018 GCA_014182885.2 Eucalyptus caleyi
GGCTTCACCACCCGCACTCTGCCTCACCCCGTGGGTCACCACCGGTCCGGCCAGCCCACTTGTCGGTCCCAGACAGCGCGCGCGGACGGGGTGAGGTCCCACAGCATCGACGTGGACTGCACCCCGGGGACGCGGCGGTGCTGGCCCGTCCACACCAGCCACCCGTGCAGGACCAGCTCCCGGCGGCGCGCGGACACCGTCTGGTGCTTGAGCTGCAGCCGCCGCTCGAGTTCCCGGTCGGTGGACGGGCCGACGGCGCGGACGGCGCGGACGATGGACAGCTTCACCGCGGTGAGGGCGGCCCGGTCAAGGACCCCAACCGTCTCGGCCTGCGACACGGTCGCGCCGGCGGAAGGAACGCGGGTGTCGGTGGGGGTGGGAGGTCCGGTGCCGGGGAACGCGGCAGCGAGCTTCTGCTCCGGGGTCCGGGACGCCCACCAGTCCTCCGCGGCGGCGGCGAGGTCACGCACCGGGCTCCACCTCCCGCGCCTGTTCCCGCAACCACTCCGCGACAGGCTCGCCGGCGCAGGGTCGTCACCCCACAGCCGATCCGCGTACTCGTCGAGGACGTCAGCCACCACCTGCGGGCACACGGCCCCGAGGAGCTGCCGTGCCGTGGTGGTGATGCTGTGCCGCTGCATGGGCTCCACGTCCGCCCACGCCGTCGTCCGCGGGTACGCCTCCCACATGACCTCAGCGAGGGCGTCCACAGCCGTGTCGGTGGGCTCAGGCATCCCCGGCCGCCCCCGCAGCGGCCCGGCACGCGTCCCGCGCAGCCGTGTACGCCGGCACCGTGTCGTTGAGGTCGGCCTGCGCTGCCTTCGCGTCAGCGAGCGCGTCCTGCAACGCGGCGAGGTCCCCGTCGCCGACGGCGGCGAACCCGTCGGACGCGGCGTAGAACCCTTGCCCGGCGGTGGTGAACCCGTCGTCTGCTTTGTCGAGGGCGGTGAGGCACTGGTCGGGGATGACGGTGGGCCGGGGACCTCGACGCGGCGTTCGACGGTGCGGGTCGCGGTGGCCGTGCCGGTGTGTCCGGCGCTCGCGGTGCACGCGCCCATCCCGAACACGACGAGGGCGGCGACGATGCCGGCGGCCAGGTTGCGGCGGCGGTGGGGTGCGGGTGGTCGGCGGTGGGGTCGGGGTTCGGGATGGTGGTGGTCACGGCGTCTGCTCCGGGGTGGTGTCGGTGATGGCCAGGTGGGCGAGAGCACGCCAGAACGTGCGCGCCACCTCCGGGCGCGGCGGGGTCGTGCTCGGCCCATGGGCTCCGCGGGGCGGGGTTGCCTTCGTCGGGGCGCATGGCCGCGGCCAAAGCGTAGAGGCGACGTGCAAGGTCGTCGGCGGCGAAGTTGTCGGAACTGCTGCGCAGCGGCCCGCGCCTCGTTGGAATTGGCCAGCTCGGCCCACGCCTCGTCCCGCTGACGCACCACCTCACGGACACCGGAGAGGAGCCCTCCGTCTCACGGTTCGGCAGCGCCTCGGCCAGCACGCCCAGCGCCTTGCGGCGCAGCACCTTGAACACGGCGCCGTCGACCTGCCCTCCTCATCTCATCCACCCGGGCACGCTCACGCTCGTTGTAGAACAGCCCCACCGCGTCGAGGGTGGCCACGAGGTGCTGGGCGAACGACGCCCCACACGTTCCAGCCGCAAGCGCAGCCGCTCCCGCGTTGGTGTGGTACTCGAGGAGCCGGGCCTGCTCCTCCGGGGTGTCCGTCGGGGTGGCCAGCGCCGGGGAACGCGCGGGGGTGCGGGTGGTGGTGAAGGGCGGGGCGTCGCGGTAGCGGAGGACGCCGGGACCGGTGACGGTGATCTCCGTGGGCCAGGCCGGCACTTCCCGGTGGGCTGCTCGTCTTCCATGACCTCGTCCTCCGGGGTGATGAGGCTGCCGTGGATGGGGCAGGAGGACCGGTCGGACCACGTGCACGG
This sequence comes from Eucalyptus caleyi, assembly GCA_014182885.2. Classification (NCBI taxonomy): domain Eukaryota; kingdom Viridiplantae; phylum Streptophyta; class Magnoliopsida; order Myrtales; family Myrtaceae; genus Eucalyptus; species Eucalyptus caleyi. The sequence continues at coordinate 1,928 of JABUKJ020000014.1, forward strand.
GTCCATGGCGGGGCCACAGCCCTGCTCGGCGGTGGGGCGCGGTGGTCGCGGACGTCGTACGGCAGGGCCGCCAGCGCCACCGGGTCGTCGAGCACGGCGCGAACCTCAGCGAGGAGGTACCGGGCCGCCCGGTAGTCCGGTGACGTCGCGGGCTTGTCCTCGGGGATGGTCTCCCGTGGAGCCACGCCACCGGCGCCCCAGGCAGTGAGATGGCCCGTGCTGCTGCCGATGTCGACCCCTGCGCTTCGGCGTGGTCGAGGGCGCGGCGCATGACGGCCAACGCGGCATGCCCGGTGTCGTTGTGACTGGCGCGGTAGTCGTGGAACTCGGCGTCCTCGTCGGGGTCGTCGCCCCAGCGTGTGCCGTGGTCGCGGAGGAGGACGCGGCCCGTGGGGCGGTAGCGGGGCCGAGGGTGATGTTGCTGGTGTCGGTCATGGTGTGGGGGCTCCGGTCAGAACAGGGCGCGGGAGGGAGGTGATGGCCCAGGCGGCGAGGACGACGACTGCGGCGGTGATGGCGAGGCCGGTGACGGCGGCGAGGGTGGCGCCGATGAGGCGGCCGGCGCGGACGGCGAGGGGATCGCGGTAGCGGTACACGGCGGTCAGCCCATCAGGTGGATGAGGGTGACGATGACGCCGGTGAAGAAGCCGGCGCCGAGGGCCGCCGATGGCGTAGGGCACCCAGGGGGCGCAGAGACGGGGCGGTCGGGGTGGCGGGTGCTCATCGCGCACCCGCCTCGGTGGTGTGGCCCATGACGCAGCGAGCGCGGCTGGAACGTGGTCTCCCCGTCAGCGATGGCCGCCGCGGTGACGCCGATCCACAGGGCGTACCCGCTGACGGCGGGGTAGCGCATGGTGCAGCCGGGGCAGGTGGGGGCCTCGGCGGCGAGGGGACGGCCGGTGGCGGTCATGCCGCACGCGGTGTCCCCGGTGCTGTTGTGGGCGATGGTGGCGACGTGGGTGTACTCGCCGCCGCGGACGATGCGGGTCAGGCTCGGTGGGGGTCATGCGGGTGACACTACCCGGCGAGTGCGGGTGCGTCAACGCTAGATGGGCCGGTCATCCACCAGGACCCACAGCCCCCGCGCAATCCCGGTGCCCCATCTCCGTTGTCCGTCTCGCCCCGTGCGCGCGCGCAGACCAGGGCAGACGAACCCCAGCGCTCCTGCGCGCACACCTCACACCGGAACCGCATGAACCACTCAGCCGGCGCGTGCCCACGCTGGCACCCCGCGGCCGACCAGCATCGGGACCTCGGCGTCGAAGTCGATGAGGGAGTCCAGCGCCTCGGCGGTGACCGTCGACGCCTGCTCCTCCCGGCCCCCCGTCGTACACCACGAGCCCCTTGATGATCCGCGCCGCCGTCTCCTCCACCTGCGGATCCCGCGGACCCTCCATCCCGAACCGCGCCGTCGCACCACCCGTCAACACCTGCACCTTGTCGATCGCAATCGCAGCCGTCGTCATCATCGTCTTCCGCTCGCCGCGTACGGCTGCCGCTCCCACCTCCGCGACCTCCCACACACCAGGCTCGTTCAGCCCCCGACAGCGTCACGATCTTCTTCTCCACGAACGCCACCCGGAGCTGGTCCAGCTCCGCGTTCGCCTCCACGAGGAGCCGATCAGCCAACGCCGTCTTCCGCGCCTCCAACGACAGCCGGGCGGCAGCCACCCAGCCGTCGCTTTCGACTCCACCTCCGTGACGACGCCCGCGTTCTTGGCCCAGGTGCGGATGGTGTTCGCGGGGACGCCGTGGGTCTTGGCGGCGGCGTCGGCTCCGTCGGTGCGGAAGGTGTTGAGGGCGGCGGCGCGGATCTCGGGGGACCACTCGCGGCGGGACTGGGTTGCCGGTCATGGGGTGGGCTCCTCGTCTTCGTCTTCGTGCCACTCGGCTCCACAGCGGGCGCACTCCATGTGCGGTGCCGCCGTGGGTGTCACGCTCGACCTCCTCGTGCCTGAGCGCGTAGCAGTCGTCGTCGTCATCCATGGGTGGGCTCCTGTCGGGTGGCCTGGTAGCGGGGTGGCGCCGTGGTAGTCGCCACCGACGGCCTTGACTCTGCGCTGGTCGATGAGGTGGGCGAGGTCGTGGGCGAGGGTCGTGGCTGTGGTGGTGGGGCGGGCCTCGAGGATCTCGCTGGCTGTGGCGGGGCGTGGGGTGAGGTAGGTGACGAGGGCGTCGCGGCGGACTTCGTGGGCGATGCGACGAGCCGGCCGGGCGGTCACGACGGCTTCCACGTCCACGAGGGCGCGCAGCTCCGGTTGCGCTTTCGTCGTAGGCGTCGCCGTCAGGTCCGCCGATACAGCCTCGTTCGTAGAGGTCGTCGGCCAGGCGCACGTCGGCCCGCAGCTTCTCGCGCGGCCTCCATAGCCTTGGCAGCATCTCGGGTGGCTGCCAACTCGCGGTTCAGTGAGGACAGGGCTCGCCCGTTGTTGGTGGACCACATGCGGTGGGTCTCCGGAGCCGGTCGTGCTCGGCGCGGGGGACGAACGCCTCAGCCAGGACCAGCGCCAGGGCGTCCAGCACGGCCGTCGTCGTCACGGAGTCGGAGTGCGGGTGCGCGGCCAGGGCCTTGAGGACGGCCTCCCGTGAGCCGTCGGGCCAGGAAAGTCGCGCGGCGACACGTCAGCGGTCATGGGCGCAGCTCCGTCACGGGCGCCGGGCGCACCCTCGTCGGCCATGTTGAAGACCACATCTCGCCGTCCTCGGAGGGCTCTTCCGTGGTGACGGGCGGGTAATGAGTGACGTCCTCCGCGGTCCATGGCTCGTGAGAGGGCGTCGTGCCCGTAGAGGTGCAGGGCGATGGCGTTCGCGGCGGCGGCGAACTCAGCGGGCTGATGTGGCCGAACCAGTGCTCGCCGTCCTCACCTTCGATCATCGGCAGGCTGGTGACGCTAGGGGCGCCGGTGTGGAAGTCATCGGCCGTCAAGGGCCTGAGGGGGCATCGGTGCTCACGGGCGGGTCTCCTTTGGGTGGGTTCGGGCCAGCACTTCCGGCAACGGTCACGGGTGGGACGGACGACAGGGGCAATGCGCCGATGGATCGGTGCTCCAGTCCGCAGGTCATGGAGCGGCTGGGAAACTCGTGATGGTGCCAAAGGCCATCGCCGGGGTGGCGGATTGCGGTGGGGTCGTCGGTCACGGAGCCACCTGCCACGGGCCAGCAGGACGACGCCGGAGGACAGAGAGGAACTCAGCTCGGCTTGCTACCGACCGTGCGCCTTCCTCGGACGAGAACCGTGCCGCACTCCGTCGCCGTACTGGACACCCCACTCCCAGTCGTCGGGGCCGACGAGCCTCCACCCGGCAGCTTGAGGGGCAGCAGAGGACAGCGTCTGCACAGGCGTCGGGACGCGTTCCGGGATCGCGTAGAACTGCACGATCTCGTTCCGCTACGACCCAGCGCGCCGTAGGTCCGTCGTCGCGGGCGGTGGGGGCCTGCTCACCGGTCGTACGTACTGCCTCCCGTAGTAGTCGCCGTCGCAGCGGCATCCCTCGTGCGTCTGGCAGTCCGCGCAGCACGCGGGGTCCGTCGGGCAGTCGTGCGCGGGGGCCTGCTCACCGGTCACGTCAGCCACGAGGGGCCTCCCCGGCAACACGAGAACGGTGAGCGATGAGGTGCTCGCGCAGGAGACGCCGGACCTCCCGATGGGCAGCTCGTCACGGTCGTTGAGCACGCCGCCATCCGCCGTGCCGAACATCGCACGGTCCAGCGTCTCGAACTCGTCGGTGGTGGTGTCTGCGGTGGCACGCTCCTCCGCCTCCCGGTCGAAGCGGCGGACTGCTCCAACGCGGACGCCGCCACGTCCGCCGCGGCGGCGCGGTTCGCAGGAACGTCCTGTCTGCTCGTCCGCAGCTCTGGGACCGTCCACCACGCCGACGAGTCCGCATCGGGGAGGTCGACGGGCACCGCGGCCCGCAACCGCTCCACCCCTCCGGTTTCGGCGGCGAGAGCGCGACACTGCCACTCGCCCGCGTGAGCGTCGTGCGTGTCGACCATGCTGCCGTAGCTCTCAACCTCGCTGCGGGCATCGTCACGCTCGCGCACAGCAGTGGCCAGCTCATCAGTCAACTTGAACCAACCCTCGGCCAGCTCGGCGCGGACCTTCGCGGTCTCGGCGGCGATGACTCGACGCATCGGCTTCGACGCCAGCAGCTCGCGGGTTGAGTGCCCGAGGTTGCGGCCGTTGAAGAACCACCGGTAGATCACCGCGTCGACGTCGCGGAGGGTCGTCGTCGATGACGGGGCCTACTCAGTGTCACCCACGGTGGGCCCCCAGGTCGTTCGCGATCCGCGCTTCCGTGGCCGCGTCGATGATCGACACCGCCACCCGGTCCGCGTCCTCCTGCGTCAGCAGCACCGACGGCAGGCCCGGAATGGCCAGCTCGACACCAGACGCGGTCCCCTTCCTGCGGGGTGATGGCCACGTGCACGGGACCAGAGTGCCCGGCGTGACGAGGCAGTGCGTACGTAGGCGGGTGGGTCGAGTGGAACGGCATGAGGTCAGGTCTCCCAGGGGTAGGGGGCGGCGGGCAGGTTCGTGGTGGCCCACCGCTCGAGGTCGGTGATGGTGAAGCGGCGGTGTCCGCCCCTGCGCGTTCAGGCGGGCGGCGCGGCGGGTGAGCTGCCCGGACCCGCGGGGGTGCGGGGCGAGGCGCTGGCACGGTAGGTGCCGGCGGTCGTCGTCGGGGAGGTCGGCGTACCGGTTGATCGTGTCCAGGTGCAGCCCGAGGTACGTGGCGGCCTGCCCGGCGGACAGGAGCACGGCGCGGGGTGGGGGTACTTCGTGGACGTGTTCGGCATGGTCGCAACCCTACTCGCCGGGTGTGGGTGCTGCGGCGAGGATGGCCGCGGCCTGCTCCTCGGTGGGGCCGAACCCGTCGGGCCAGTGGGGTGCGATGGCCACCCGGGTGCGTGGGTCCGCGAGGTCCTGTAGGGGTTCGGTCTCGTCGAGGTGGGTAGCGGTGAACACCTTGTCGATGACGCCGGGACTGACGTCCTCCGGTGATGTCGAGCGCGCACCGGCCGACCCACGTAGCGGTCGTGTGCAATTGCGGGGTCCTCCATGAGAGCCGGCGGGCGAGAATGCCGGGCGCGGCTGTGGCGCTGCGGGAGGGGCGGCAGAGGGATGATGGGCATGACTCGACCCTAGTCGTCGTGTGTGGGTGCGTCAACACGTGCGGTCGTGGGCAGCGCGTCGAGCTGGTCCCCGATGCTGTCCGCGAGCCACCGCGCACAGCCACGACCATCCTCGTCGTCGGTGGTGTCGGCGAGCAGGAGGAGCCCGTCGATGATGAGGGCGGTGTGCGGCGGGGAGCATGAGGCGGACGGCCATGCCCCCATGCTCCCCCCGGCTGGCGGGTCAGCCGTAGTCCCACCACTCGGTGGTTCGTCCGGGCCCGGTCGTCGGGGTGAAACCGGACGACGTCGTGGGGCGTCCAGTCGGGGTCCACCCCGTCGTCCGGTTCCTCGGGCGGGGTGGCCACGACGGGCAGGGGTGGCGGGGACACCCGGGGGCGCCTCGCACGACCGCGGTGGTGCGGTCGGGGATGGTGAACCGCACGGCTCCCGGCGTACCGCGCGGTGCAGCGCCCGCAACCGTGTGGGACGCCCACCGGCGCTGTTCGCGGCCGTGCAGTCCGCGAGGGGTTGCGCCTTGCACCACGGGCACACGCGGCGCGTGCGGCCACTGTGGCGTCCGATGGGGGCTCGGTGCCCAACGCGTCGTGCAGGGCCCGACGGACGTCCTGCGGGGTCACGTGCGCCCCCTCGGAGCTGCCGGCCGAGACCCTGCCCGATGGCCTCACGGACGCGGCGGCCACGGACCGGTCGTGGGCGTCCACGGGGATCGCGTCGGGCACCACGACGTGGGGGTCTCACCGTCCCCGATCCGGCGGATGACGCTCCACCACCACGCCAGCTCGACGTGGGGTGACGCATCGGCCACGTCCGGTGGGGGGTACGCCCGGTAGTGCTCGACGTGGGTGAGGAGCTTCGCCCTGGCCTCGCGGACCGCGGTGTCCACGTCCTGCGCGTCCACGAACGCCCGCCCCGCACCGAACGTCCCACCATCCGTCAGGGCCTCCACAGCGGCCTGCACCTGCCGGGCGGGGGTAGCGGCCCAGGATCCGCCCCCAGTCCTGCACGGCGCCCTCCTGCAACGTCATGCGGGGGCACCTGCGGCGGACCTCAGCGAGGAGGCGGACCGTCTCCTCCCGGTTCACCAGCGGGCCGTTCGATCTGAGCTTGCGACGGCTGCTCCAACGCCCACTGTGCGTCCGCAGCGACAGCGGCCCGGACGTTCGCGTGGAGCTGCTGCTCCCTCGACGGGGCCACGGGTCCACGGGCGGGTAGCGGGTCGTCCTCCCACCGGCCGGCGCGCAGCCACGTCCCCGGGTGAGCGGTGAACTGCGGGTCCCGGTTGGGGTCGTCACCGGTAGGTGCGGGCACCGTCGAGGACGTCGCCACGCTGGTCTACGTCGACCTCAGCCACGCCTTCCGCGCGTCGGCCTTCCCCGCCTTGCGGGGGTACACCGCCCAGAACTCCTCGAAGCTCGGACCCGCCGCGACGTCGTCGCGGCCCGGGGCTGTCTTCCTAGATCCATCTTCTTCCTAGTTCGTCTTCTTCCTCCGTCACTGGTGACGCCAGGGGTGGCGTCACCAGTGACGCCAGGGGTGGCGTCACCAGTGACGCCAGGGGGTGCAGGATGACACCCCAACCCCGGCGGGTGAGGTGCAGGTGGTAGCGAGACGGCAACCGGACGCTGCTCGTCATCGCCGTACCGCGCTTCGACCGTCACGGCACCAACGTCCACGAGGTCGCGGAGCGCGCTCGACGGTGCTCTCGGACATGCTCAGTTCCTTCGCGACCCGGGCCACGGCGGGACGGGCGCCGTCGCGCATCCACGCGTACGCGGCGAGCTGGGCGTACACCACGACGGCGGTCGGCTTCACCGCGGACAGGAGCCAGTGGGGACCTTCGACCACTGCTCGCGTTCCTGCGTGATGAGGGGCGCAAGTCGTCCATGTCATTCCTCTCCTCCGGTGGAGAGCCGCCGCAGCGCGCTACCATGAGGACGGCGCTGCTGCTGGACCCTCACCCGGCCTGTGGGTGGTTGGGTCCGAGCCCCCGGTGCGACCCGGGGGCTCAAATCGTTGCTGGGGGTGACTCTACGCCGACGCGACTGCGGCCCGCTGTACGTCCACGAGTGACCTGTCGTCCGTGTGGCGACCCATCTCCTCCGTGACCCACCCGAGGGACGTGGCGGTCACGGTCGTGGAGCACCACGCACACCGCGACGTGCGTCGGTCGACCATCGGAGATGGCCGCGGCGGCGTCTCGTTCCTTCTGCGCCCGGCGCCGCTCACGGCGGACGTGGTTGTCGGTGCGCAGCTCACACCCCACACGCCGTAGTGCTCCTCCCGCGCCGCGGCCTGCTCCCGCACACGATCTTCACCCGGGGCAGAGGTGGCACACCGCGAGGGCGTGCCTCGTGCGGGCCGACAGGGCGTCCGCGGGGCCGTCGGGGAACCACGCGTCCGGGTCCGCGTCACTGAGGCACGCGGCGTCCTGCGGGTACTCCGCGGCGCTCACCAGACCACCGGGACCAGCTCGGACACGACGATCCACACCGCGGGCCCGGCGTCCGGTCAGGGTCGTGGATGGTGGGCAGCGTGGTGCGGTAGTACGCGCCGTTGTCGTCCGCGGCGATCCCGAGGCCCTTGAGGACCATGCCGTCGTTGAGGCACTTGAGGGCCCCGCCGATGAGGTTCTCCCACGTCGCGGGTTCGGCGGTCTCGCGGCCGGTAGTGCAGGCCGTGGTGAACCCTTCCCACCGTGGGCGACCAGCCGCGTACCACGCTCCAGTGCCGTACGTTCCATTCCTTCCGCAACCGGGCACCGACGCGCCAGTGGCCACCGTTCAGCTCGTTCGCGGACAAGCACCGCGTCACCCCGGCAGGACGTACGTGAACGACGCCTCACCCGCCACCAGCTCACGTCACAGCGCGATGGCTTCCTGCTCTCCACAACTTCCCCTCCCTCGTCTTCGCAGCCTCGTACAACGTCGACCGGGTCACCGGCCGACCATCAGCCAGGACCGCCCCGTCCAGCTTGTCCAGCATGTCCGCGATGGTGAACCCCTCTCAGCCCACGCCAGCACCAGCCGTCGCAGCAGGACCGGCACTCCGGGCCGTCCCCCCGAGAACGCGGGCGGTTCCTCCGCGAGGCGTTCCACGATCAGGGGCAGGGCGTTCGGGTCGGTGAGGGACACCTCGACGGGTGGTCCGTTCAACTCGAGCGCCGGTGCGGGCCGAGGCGGGGAGGCCACCGCAGTACCCTGCGACGTCCACGGTCAGGCACCGGGCCCGGCAGGTGGCGAGGACGGGGCACGACGCGCACGCCGACTCACACGCCGCCACGTCCGCCGGGTACCACCGCGGGTCGGTGCCACCGTCGGGGTGTACCACTGCCCGTTCACGGCGGCCTCAGCCTCCGCGTCCGGGGTGAGCCACAACGGGTCCACCCCGGACGCCAGCAGCACTACACACGGCACCGTCACGAGCCCTTCACCCGCCATGGGTGACCGGGAAGTCCCATGTAGAGGACGCACCCGGCGGCCTCCACGTGATGGCCCGGACCAGCTTCTCGACTTCGGCCGGGTCCGTGGGCAGGTCAGGGCCGCGTACGCCTCTTCCCGGTTGCCCATCGCAGCACGCCCAGCGTGGAGGACGAGACCCCGCCTCAACGACCAGCTCGTCCCCTTCGCTGTGGTCCAGGAGTACCCCTGCCCGCTCACGAGGCAATCGCCAAGGGACAGGACGAGGCGAGGTCCCCGGACGTCCACGCCTGCGCGATGGCAGCAGCCTGCGCCGGGGTCGGCTTCCCCACCTGCAGCCCCGGGGCACCGGGCTCTGACAGCTCCGCCCACGCAGCTCACCCGTGGCTAGGGCCGTGGCCGTGACGTCCTTGAGGACGGCCGTGTGAACGCCGGACCTCTCAGTGTTCGGGACGATCTGCACCTCACCCGGGGCGGTCCACGCCACGTGCGCGAGGAACGCCTCGGGTCCACGATGAGGGCCACCGGTGCCCGGCCGGCGGTGCGCGTCACCCGCCCCACCACCGTCCCATCCGGGAGGGCAGCGACCTTCCTGTCCCCGCCCGCAGCCGCCCACTGATGGCCACCCGTAGGGCCGCTCGTGCGCGTCGAGGCGCTGCTTCACCTCGGCCACTGCCGCGAGGCCGGAGGGCCAGCTCGTCGTCTGTCATGGGCGTCCACCCCGGTCAGCTCGGTGGTGGTCTTGTCGGTCATGCCTGCTCCCTCGGGGGTGTTGTGCTCGGGGCGATCTCGCGGGCACGGGCAATGAACGCCTGCTCCGCCGGGGAGTCGTCGCCCGGGGTGAAGACGCCCGCGTTGACGGCGTCGGCGTGCAGCACCTCGAGGAGGTCCGGGTCGGTGGTGTCCTTCAGCCCTTTGGCCCAGTTCCGACCGGGCTCCGCGGGCGGTGGCCACGGGTCAGGCTGCAGCTACCCGGGCGGCCGGCGCCGGGGCGGGCTCTCCTGCCCGGATTTCGTACGCTCCGCGGCCTCGGACTTCGACCACGGGTAGGTGGCCACCCCGTGCCGCATGGCCGCGTTCCGCAGGGCGTCCCCGATGACTTCGCCCAGTCGCGTTCGGGCCGCGCCCGCCCAGGTCGCCGTACCGAGGCAGGTCACGAGACGGTGAGCTTGATCCACATACCGTCGTCGTTCATCAGCGGGTGCCCTGCTCCGTGGTGGCCATCGGCTCCCACGACCAGGAACGGGTCCGCCTCACCGAGGCGGGCCGTGATGCCCGCGTGGCCGATGTAGTCGAGGTGCATGGAGCGGGCATGCCACCCACCGCAGAAGTACCCGTCGGCGCTGTACCGCGACCCGCGCTCGCACTTCCCCTGTCCTGGTCCTCCCGCTTGAGCTGCTTCGGGAGCTTCTCCACCTGGTCCGGGGAACGGGGCCGTCAGTCGGACGAGGGCCGCGTTGAACTCGGCGCGGGGCATGACCCGCCCGTCAGGGAGCGTGATCGTCTGCGGCTGCTCGCTCATGCTCAGGCCGCCCAGACGACGTCGGTGACTTCGTCGCGGACGGTGCGGATGGCGCGGGCATCCGTCTGCTCCACGTCCGTGAGCGGTTCGCATCCCCACGCCTGCAGTAGCACCCCGGCACTGGCAGCGTTGTCGGTCTGGAACGTGCACACGACGTCGGTGGCGCTGTAGTGGTAGCCGCGGGCGGTGGCGGCAAGGATCGGGACGCCGGCTGCGCCAGCGATGGCCGCGAGGTCCGCGAGGTGCTGCGCGTGGGTGGCGATCCACAGCTCGCGGTGTGGGTAGGACATCGACACGGTAGGGCCTTCCTGTGGGCGGGTGCTGTCCCCGGTGAAGTCGCACCGGTCGGTGCAGTGGGGCGGGGGCCCGCAACCCCCGGAGGGGCGTGCCACCCACACTAGCCGCGTTGACGCACCCACACAACCGGGGTAGCTTCGTGGCATGGCTCACACCCTCGGAGCGATCCTGCTCGCCCTCGTCGGTACCGCCGCCGCATACGGCTGGCACCTCGACAACGTCACCGCCCGCACCCGCCGACAGGAGACCCGCACATGGCGCTGAACACGTACCTCAACCAACCGTTCCACCACACCCCCACCAGCTACCAGCCGAGCGACGCTCAGCCCCCGCAGAGCCGGCGCTCACCACCCCGACCCCATCAACCACCCCGCCGCCCCCTTCACCGAAGGCGACCACGTCCGCCACATCGACCGGCCCCGCGACATCTACACCGTCGCCTCCTGCCACCTGCGCTACGGCACCACGTGGGACGTCGAAGTCAGCCACCCCTACGGCAGCCGCGACCGGTGGCCCGCCGAACACCTCACCCTCATCACCCCCTGAACACACAGCGAGCCCCGCCCCGGGGAAGTGGGGCGGGGCTGCGCGCCTCGGTGGACCCTACGCGTCGGGGCCCCGACGTACTGGGCCTCGTCCGCGGCCTGCGGCGTAGACCCCGCAGGCTTCTCCGTGTTCGGCACGGTGTACGTCAACGCACCCGCGATGATGAACGCGACGGCCACGGATCCCCACTCCTGGTCCGTGATGCGCCCGTCGAGGAGCGCGGCCTGGTACGTGCCGCCCCCTGGAGATCGTCGCAGCTACCAACGCCTTCGCGATGGTGCCCGGGTTGAACGCCATGTGGTACCCCCTCTCCAGACTCGCGCAAGCACACCGTACGTCGCGGTGAACACCTCCCCATCCGGGTCGATGCCCCCACGTCTGCACCTCACGGACACCACGCTCCGTGTCGGCCCTGAAGTCCCCATCCAGACCAGCACCGGGACGCATCCCGAGGTAGTTCTGCAGCACCTCCACACCGAGACCCTCCGACCCTGAGCGGAGCACACCGAACGGGCGGAGCATCCCGTACACCCACGTCATCGACCCCACCACGCCGTCCGTGGCGAGGACGTTGATCCGCTGCCGCTCCACCACCGCGGCCTCCGTGGCGTCCCCGAAGTCGCCGTCCGGGTCCACACCAAGGCACCGCTGCAGCAGGACCACCCACCCGCCCGTGTCGCCCTTGCGCAGCACAGGCAGCGCCACAGGCGGGCGCCCCACGAGGGACACCGGCGCCGGGGCAGCCGGCGCCTCGATCGGCTGCAGCGGGTCCGGGGTCGACGCGGGCTGCGCCGTACGCGCCTCGATCTTCCGGGCCACCGCGGACACCTCAGCGTTCGTCCCTCGGATCTCCCAGTGCATCCCGTCGATGGTGCCGGACGAGAACTCGAGCCAGGCCACGACCCCGTCGACCTCGGCGAGGATCTTCCGCACCTCCGCGATCTGCGTGGCCGTCCACGTGCCCCCGCTTCCCGTTCGGGTGCTTCGGCGCGTTCCAGTCGAATGCCGTGCCACCAGCGTGACAGGACAGGTTGTTGGCGTTCGCGTTCTTCCGGTAGGCGTACCCCCAGCAGCCAGGCATGACGCTCGCTCGACGCGGGCGTTGAGCTGCTCCGCGACGTAGAACAGGACGATCGCGACGTCACCCCGGCGCAGGCCCGGGGCCAGCTTCACCCCGTCGCTGCCGGGACGACCCGGTTGTCCAGCCCACCGAAAGCGACCGGGTTAGCCGACGCGATCCACCCGTTGTACGAACGCTCCACCATCGTCTACTCCCCCTCACCGGCGCCCGCTGCGCCGTGCTCGTCCCCTCGATCTTGCCGATGTCCTCACCCGTGTCCGGGTCGATGCCCTTGCGGGTGGCCAACTGCCGCAGACGCCACGACTCCAACGACTCGCGCCCAACCGGCCATGCATCACCGCAGTTCCTCGCGGTGCCGTTCCTCCTGCGCCCGGTTCTTCCACCCGGTGACGTTCCTCCTGAGCGCGCATCTCCTCCCGGTGCCGTTCCTCCTGCTGCTCGAACGTCACCCGGGAAGTCTTCGCGCGCCCTCTGCACGTCACCTTGCAAGGTGCGGATCTGTTCGTGAAGCTCCTCAACCTCACCGCGGAGGAGACGAACGTCCTTGTCTCGCTCAGTCTCAGCGGCATCGGCGCGCTGCTTCTCCTTCGCTGCGCGCGTCCGCCTCCGCGACCCGCTCACGGCGGCCCTTCGCGTACTCACGTGCCGCGAACCCAAGCCCGCCGACGACGGTGAGGCCCAACCCGCCAGGCGCGAGGTACGTCGACACAGGGTCGGCCGTTGCAGGGACAGCCGCAGCCGCCAGGACGATGTGGTGTATCAGACTCACACGAGCCGCCCAACCGCTGGCATCAGCGACAGAACCCGCGCCGCCGCTAGGTCGCCGCGAGGATCGCCGCCCCACCCCCGGACCACCCGGAGATGTTGCCCGCTGTGACTAGCTGCACCCTGCAGCAGTGCTGTGCCGTACCCGACGTGCACAGCAGTGGCTAAGATCAACCCGACGACCACGGGACCGAGGCGCCCCCACAACTTCACGACAGCCAGCAGGATCCCCGCGCCGAGGAACATGGCGCCGTAGGTGTGGACACCGAGAACGTTGACCCACGCGCCCAGCGAGGACGACATCTCCGGCCGGGGGCGCAGCAACAGGACCCCCGGAACGTGCACGTGACGACCACGAACCACGTCCAGAAGGGGCCCGTCCACGTCGGCATGAAGTCGTGCGCGATGGGGCGCATGGCGCCGTCGAGGAGCCGGCGCAGCTCCCCGCCTTCGCGGGTTTCCTCCTCGATGGGGACCGTGGTGAGGGACAAGCCCATCCCCTGGGGTGCCTCGACGTGCGCTGCCCGCCATCGTGAACCGCGCGGTGGCGAACGTCGCGGAGAACGTCGAAGTGAACGACGAGCCACCTCGACGGTACAGGAATGGTGGTCCCGCCATCTCCTGTGCCGGTGGTGGTACCAAAAGACGACACGGGCTGCCACACCATGGTGCCGCTCGCGTCGATCACGGGCACCGACGCGACCCCAGGATCTCCCAGGGGGACGAGGAGGAACCGCGTCCCGACGGGGGTGTTATCTCCCGGACGGTGGCGGCCTGCTTGTCGATGGCTCCCTCAGCGTCAACGATCCGGTCAAGGTACTGGCGCACCTCGTCCGCGAGGTGTGACGGCTGCACGGGGTAGTACCGCGAGCCGGTCGCGGTCGGCTTCACCCACAGGGTGCCGTAGGTGTCGGGCGCCTGGAACTCGAAGTTCCCGCCGAGTCCGCCGTGATCTGCGCTATGGCCGCGCCGTCAGCGTTGCGCAGGTCTGCGACGGGGTTCCCGCCGACGTTGTCATAGACGGTGGCGGTCGCGAACGGTTGCGCGATGAACGTCCCGTCGGCGCGCAGGTCAGCGAAGAAGTCCGCGGGCGACCCCGCGTAGGCCCTGTAACCCATCAGTGCAAGTCCTTCCAGAGGGGGTGCTGCAGCGGACGCGGATGCGACCGGACACGGTGAGCCGGGAGCCCTTCTGGTAGGGGTACAACCTCGCGGAGGACACCCCCGGTGGCGATCTCCGGGGCGGCCGTGGGTGGCCCGCCGCCCTTCCTGAGGGTGCCTGTCTCGTTACGCGCCTGCGTCATCCACGACACTTGCCGGTAGATCGAGGCCACCCGTCTCGTAGGGCTTGTCACCGCGAGGCACGAGGAACTGACCTGACCGCCACCCGGCGCCACAGCGAACTTGGCGACGTAGTGCTGGTCGGTGGCGAGCACGTACAGGACCGACTCGAGGTACACCCAGAAGGGGGCTGCGTTGACGAGCCCCCCGGCAGCGGCATGGACAGGTTCCCCGTGCCAGCGTTGGGCGAGTCCCCGAAGTCGAACGACGCCTGCAAGTCGATCACGCCGTTATCGTCACGCCACCATCCTCGCCGGGTACCGCCCGACCCGATCGCGACGTCACCGGTTGCCTCAGCGATGAGACGCGGGTTGAAGTCCACGAACGCCGGAGGCTCCACGATGGGTCGGGGGCCGTTGGGTGTCTGAACGAAACCCCGCGCACGGCCTTCCCCTGTGCTGAACGGGGGTGGTGACGATGGCACCGTAGGGGACGCGCTCCCCGACCTGGTCAGGAGGAGACGGGACGAGGGGAGCGGAGGAGAACTCCCGCGAGTCAACCACCTGAGCCGCCAGGATCGTGGCCGCGTTCCCCGCGACGGTGACCGTTCCCAACCGGATATCGTAGACGTTGGCGCTTCGGGTGAGCGCCGGCACCCCACCGCCGGGGGCGCCTTGCACCACCACGAGACGGATGCGTGTGGCGACGGGCTGCGCCAGTTCGTAGCGCATGACGACGAGGTCGATGCGCGCGACGCCGGACGTGTTCGCGCCGAGGTTGAACCGTTCATCCGACGTGGAGCTGAACGCGAGCCCGCGGATCGAACCGCGGCCGAGGGACACGATCACCTCACGGTTGGCGCCCTGCGCGGAGTACACCTGCAGCGCCGTAGACCCGGGCTGCCCGAACACGCCAGCCCGGATCGGCGCCTGGAAGTGCTGCGACCACTCGGCCCGCTGACGGTCTGGTCGACTTCCTGGTCCGCGAGCGGCCACGTCATCTGCACCACGCGCACTCACCTCCACAGTCAGGGGATGCGACTCGCACCCTGACAGGGCCCACGGTCCGGGCCCGCACGGCACCGTGTTGTGAGGGGAGTCACTGCGCCCGGAGCGCCGCGACTTGCGCCTCAAGCGCCCGGGAGGCGCGCGTACTGCCCGCCGGGCGGGTCCGTGTTCGTGCCGGGAGGACTGACCGCGGCCTGCACAGCAGGGGGCCCGTCTTCCCCCGCCTTGATCCGCACCTCACGCACGACATCCAACAGCGGCGGCGTCGACAACGGCAGCCACCACGGCGCGTAGTACACGCGGTCCCCGAGGTAGTAGTCCCGCCCGTACTTCACCCCCTTCCCGTGCCGGCGCATCACCCTGGTGAGGACGTCCTCGATGTCCTGCACGTCCGCCACGATCGTGCCCGTCGCGGTCCCCTTGGCCAACGCCTCCGCAGCGGACTGCCGCGCCGGCCTCGTTGTCCGTGTCGCGCCGGTCGATGACCACCTCGATACGGCGGTGGAACGACTGCGACTGCCGCAGCGCGTCGGCTGTGGTGAACTCGGACACGAACCGGTCAGCCCCCTGGCCCTCCTGCAGGATGATCGCGTGCGTAGCGGACGGCGCTTTCCGTGTCGTCTTCCCGCCCCGCAGGGTGCCCGACTGCCGCGACAGGGAGCACGAGATCGCGCGTCACGGGCTGGTACATGTCGAACGCCAGCGCGGTCCCCGTCTGCAAGGTGCGGAACCCCATGTCCCCGCCCGCGAACGCGAGGGCCTGTGCCAGCTCCAGCACCGTCGACCCGTACCGCCCCGACCCCGTGACCGTCTTCCCACGGCCCTGCGACGGGGTCACCTGGTAGAACGGCTGCCCGCGCCCGGGGAGGGCGCCCGCGCCGGCCACGTTCGCGGACACGTACGCCTTGATGACGTCCTCCGCGGGGCCGGTGCGCACGTCGTACGCTCCCCGGACTGCCCCTGCGTGGTGATGGGTTGCCCGGGTCGGGGCAGGACCCGACGGTCCGCGAGGTGCACGTCGTCGCCGACACCTGAGAGGGTGATGAGCCCCCGCGCGTCGGGGGTCCAGTCCTCGTCGTTGCCGACCCACGGCCCGGACGTGACCACGTTGAGGTTCG
Organism: Eucalyptus caleyi; assembly: GCA_014182885.2. Lineage (NCBI taxonomy): Eukaryota > Viridiplantae > Streptophyta > Magnoliopsida > Myrtales > Myrtaceae > Eucalyptus > Eucalyptus caleyi. The sequence goes on from JABUKJ020000014.1 coordinate 18,099, forward strand.
GGGAGTCCATGTCGATGACGCGGATGCCGCCACCCTCAGAGAACGCGGGCCGGAGGTCGTCGGTCAGGTCGTCCGCGCGGATCGTCATCGTCCAGGTGTCGACGTCGCAGAACCTGGCCACGATGTCGAGGAGCGGCGGGCCAGCAACCCGACGGGGTTGAGGACTCATCTCGAGCTTCGACTACCAACCGCACGGGAGTCCTTCCTCACGCCATGAGGTAGCGCGGCGTATACGTGAACGCGACGGACGTGGTGGTGGGGTCAGCGCCGGCCACGTTCAACGTGATGTCGTTGGTGCCTCGCAGCAGCGGCCAGAAGTCCGGCGTGCCAACTCGCAGCGGGAACAGGTTCACCCCGCGTTCGAGTAGATCGACGTCCGACGGGGGCGCATGTCAACGGTGACGGACTCGTTCTCCTGATGTTGAGGTTGAACGTGAGGCTACGCCCTGTGGTGCGGTTGCTCAGGGTCGTCAACCGGCCGGGCCGTTGATCCGCCACACGGGGTAGCACAGGACGTCGCCCTCGTTGTTGGCGGTTGTCTCCCCAGGACCCCCGACCCGGACAGCTTGAGCGGCAGGAACGGCGGGGACAGGAACCCGCCCCCGGCCTTCGTCACCCCGAACGGGTACACCACCGCCTCCGGTGCGTACCACCACGGGTCCACTGCGCGGAGCTGCAGCGGGTAGATCCTGTGCCACAGCCCCGTCGGGTCGGCGATGTCCTTGCCCTCCATGCCCTGCGCGTACCGGGCGTATAGGACACGGGTCTCCCGTCCGGGCTGCGTCAGCTCCAGTTGCCCGTCTCCGAGCGTGGGGTCGAACGCCCGGATGAGGGCCTTGTGCTGCGCCTCCACGCCCCGAACGTGTCGAGGTGCACGAGTAGGGGAAGCACCACGTTGCGGGGCAGTGCACGGACCCCGGTGATGGTGGAACCGTGGTCGTCGATGTTCACCTGCTCCTGCAGGTCGAACGGGGCATGTCCATGCCCTCCCGGCCCGCCGAGCCACCCCACTCCGGTGGAGCAGTCCCACAGGTCGATGGGGTCCCCCCCTGCGCGGGCACCCACCTGCCCGTCACCTTGCCCATGGTGGTGGGGTCGATCGGTTGGTACGGCGCGCCGGCACGAACGGCGGCCGGGGCTTCGACGCGGTGGGGACGAACACGGGATGGGCACAGGTCATCCTCTCAGCGGCCGTAGAGCACGGCGTCATTCGTTTCGTGTGCGCTGACGGTGGCCAGCAGCTCCGGGCCCGGTCCATGCCGCGCGCGTCGATGTCGTAAGTGACCTGCCGGCCGACTGCCGCGGGCGCGGCGGTTACCGCCGCAGACCGGTACGCGGTACCCGCCGCGACGGCACCCGCCGACACAGACCCCAACGCGACGGACGGGAGGTCCACCGTGGGGAACGCCGTGATGGCCCGGAACGCCGTCTCCACCTGCGCCGCGGGATTGGTCCAGCCCGACCGCGATACCAGCGCCGGCCTGCCGCCCGACCTGGTCTCGCATGACCTTCGACGGGGACGCGATCCCCAGTGCTGACTTCGCGGCACTGACCGCGTTCGTCACGACGGATCGGGCTGCGGACGCGACCCGGCCAGCCATGGCGCTGATCCCGTTTAGCAGTCCTTGAATCATGTTCGTGCCGACGCTGTACAGCGCGTTCGAGGTGCCCCCGATGCTAGACACGATGCGCCCGGGGATGCCCGCCACGAACGACGTGACGGCACCCACCCCATTGCTGATGCCGTTGCGGAGACCGTTGATAATGTCGGCGCCCTTGCCCACGAGGAGGGACCCCACACCACCGATGGCCGAGACCACCCGCCCCGGGATCGTCGCGACGAACGCGAGCGCCTGCCCAGCCAGGGACGTGATCGTGGAGAGGAACGCCGCCCACGCCGACGATGTCAAAGAACGGAGGCTGGCCCAGCTTGACGAGATGAACCCGAGGACTGCGCTAAGGATCCCGGTGACGAACCCGCGAGCCGCGTTGAGGGCTGCGCTGATGATGGCGACGTACCCGTTCCACGCGGCGGACGTGATCGAGGTGATCCCCGCCCACACCCCCGTCAGGAACCCGAGGATGGCGGACCCGATCCCGGTGACGAACCGAGGGCCGCGGACAGGGCACCGGATACGATGGCGGTGAGCAGCCCCCACGCTGCGGTTGCCCCTGCGGTCAGCCCGGTCCACACGTACCCGAGGATGCCGACGAGGATCCCCCGACACCGGTGACGATGGCCACGACGACGTCGAGGGCGCCCTGCACGATCTGCCCGAGACCCGACCATACCTGCGACCAGTTGCCGGTGAGGATCCCGCCGATGACGTCGAACACCCCGGAGAGGGCCGTGAGTACGCCCTGCACGATGCCGACGACCGCACCGAACGCCGCCGACACCACGTTCAAGATGTCGTCCCCGAACAGCCGCCAGTAGCCCATGACGACGGAGACCACGGTGGACACCACGACGGAGATCACGGTCAGCGCGGTTGACACGATGGTGGACGCGGTGGTGAACGCGGACCCGAGCGTGTCCACGACGGTCGAGGCCAGCTCCTGCAGCACGGGCAGGAGGGGGCCGATGGAGTCGGTGATGCCGGACAGAACCCGGACGCGTCACCCCCGGAGAGAGCCCCTTGATCCCGTCGACCACGGACACCACAGCGTCGCGGGCGTTGAACAGGAAGTCGACGAACCCGAGTCCTCGTCGATGTGGAACAGGTCACCGAACCCGGTGAAGTCACCGCCCGCGATGATGCTCCCGACCCCGGAGAAGAAGTCGGACACCCCGTCGCGGACCTCGCCGAGCTTCCCGAGGAAGGGTGCTGCGACGTCGAGCCCGTCGGACAGGAACCCGATGAGCCCCCCGCGGCGTTCGTGAACCCCTGCGACACAGTCCGCTTGAACGACTCAATCCGGGACGCCGCAGTGTCGTTCAGGGTGTCACCCATGCGGGTGGCGGCGCCCTCGAAGTCACCGAGCCCGGACTGCCCCTGCGTGAGACCAGCGAGGAACCCGGGAATCTTGTCCTTGCTGATGTCCTCCAGTGGGGTGCCGAACAGGGCAATGGAGTCCTGCGCCTGCTGGGCTGGGTCGTCGACGTTCTGCAGCCCGGTGACGATGGTCTGGAACGCGGCCTGCGCCCGGTCCCCCCGGCGAGGAGTGTCGTTCGCCATGTCCGTCCCGGACACACCGATGTTCTTGAGGGCTTCCTGCGCCCCAGTGTCACCGAGGTCAGTGGCCCGGATACCGAACTCCTTGATGGAGTCCCCAGCCTTGTCGAGGGCGATCTCCCGCCAGCCGACGCGTTCGCGAGGATGAACGCGGACTCCCCGAGAACCCGAGCGACTTGAAGTTGACGGAGTATTCGTCCACGGCCTCGGTCAGAGGCTGCACCATCGACGGGCCGACCTTCTGCGCCGCCGCAGTCATCAGGTCGAACGCCTCGGTGGAGTCCTTCGCCAACCCGGTCTTCGACGATGCCCGCGGTGCGGGTCGCGTCGGACACTTCGACACCCATGGCGGAGGCGAAGTCGAGGGCCTTCTGTGTGGCGCCCTGCAGCGCGTCCCCGCCAGCTCGGCCCAGCTCCGGGAACACGGTGGCCGTCTCACCGACGGCGGTCTGCACCTCCTCGAGGGAGTCGCCCCACGCCCCGGAGTACAGGTCCCCAGCGACCTTGCCGTAGGACGACGCCTGCTCCGTCGTCAGCCCGAGGGACGCGGAGAACTTCGCGGTGACGGCTTCCTGGTCGATGGCGTCGCCGACGCTGACAGCGAACGCAGCCCCGAACACGGCCGCTGCGCCGGCCGCCGCAGCACCCACGGTCCTGCTGCGGCGAGGACGTCCGTGATTCCGGACAGAGCACCGCCGAGGTCCCCTTCCGCGACAGCACCGAACCGCTCCCCGAACGCACCGCCAGCCTCGCCACCGATGCGCCCCCCTGACTCGCGACCGTTCGCGCCACGCAACGGGTCCGGGGGTGCCGCCTCAATGGCACGGCGGAATGCGGCAGCGGCTTCGTCGCCACCGGAGGCCATGTCCCGGACGAGCTGCTCCAGGCTGGCCCTGACGCCGACCTCGATCTCACCGAGCGACACGTCCTACCCCTCTACGCGTTGCGGAGGCTCGACTGGAGCCGGGCCTGTCCTGCGATGTGCTCCGGTTCCAACCCACGTGTCGGGGTTCGGGACGACGGCCACTGGTGGTCCGCACGGCGCGGCAGCGGCGACGGTGGGGACGGGCATGGGCGCCGTCATCACGCGGCGGTAGATGTCCGTCAGCGCGTCCCGCACCTTGTCCCTCACCTCGTACCAGTCGACCCCACCGGCCGCGTCCCGGCACATCGTGACGTACACTCCAGTCCAGCAGCTCACGCGTCGTGAGCCTCCCCAGACTCACCCCCGCCTCGACGGCTACGCCGCGGAGCCACGCCTCGTCCGACGCCGCCCACGCTACGAGCGCGACGGCGTCTTCGTAGGGCGGGCCACGGCACGGTGCGCGATCCAATCGGCCAGCTCGGTGATGACCTTTGCGGGCACCTTGTACTGGGGGAGGACGCGAGGTACGCGAACCGACGCGCGGACGACCACTGCGTCTGGTCGTTCACCCGGGCGTCGTAGCTCGGCGTCCTCGACGCGCCCTCCTCGTCGGGGTGCTCGTCGTCCCAGTCGTCCGGCTTCGTCGGGTTGACGTAGTCGGCAGGGAGTCCGTCGTCGTCCACGAGGGCGCGGAAGATCAGCGCCCCCGCGAGCTGCACCGCGGCCTGGTCGTCCGCGCGCACCACGCAGGTACGTCACCACCGGCCCGGACCCCGGGTCCTCCCACGACGTGAACGGTGCCCGCTCCACCTTGTGGGTGGTCACGTCGAGGTACTCGATCTGGAACTCCAGCGTGGCGTCGTGGTCGACACCAGCCCCGAAGACGGGGACGTCGTTGTTGGTCATGCCGCCCATCCTCCCCGCCCCGCGTGGGTCACCGCAGAGCCGCCGGCAGGAGTCCGTAAGGAACCGGTTCGGCTTCGTCCTGGGTGGTGCACGACCTTCGCGAACGTCACCTCACCGGCGCCGGGGAACTGGAGGAACTTCCGCCGGGACGGGCGGATCACGTGGGGCGGGTCCCGTTGTGGTGGTACGCGGCGATCGGGGACGACGTCGACACGTACCCACAGGCCCGGACGACTCGATGGCCAGGCGGGTGACGATGGACCGCTCGAGCCCCCGCGTCTTCTTCCCGACCCGGCGCCGCGCCTCCGTCTGCACGCTCGTGGTGCGGCGGCGGATCTCCCGGGCGACGGGCCCGGACGCGGACCGGGCGTAGTCCAGCAGCATGGCCCGGGAGCGTGAAGTCCCCGACCCTGACGCGCACCGGCATGACGGCTCCTAGTAGAGGTCGAACGTGATGGTCGCGGCGGTGCTGGCGTACCCGCCCTCGGGAGCGGAGGGAACGACCTGGCCGATGCGCAGGGAACCGGTGCCGTCGGTGAGGACGCCCGTACGTTGCGCCCTCACCAGCACCGTGCGGAGTAGCTCCGCGTCGGCCATGGCCCGGCGCCCGGCCGCGTTCATCTCCTGGCTGCCGGGGTACGCTCGTCGTCCAGCAACGACGGCACACCGCGGACGATCTCCACACGCAACGTCACGGACGACACGGCTACTCCGCCCGGGTGCTGCTCGGTCTTCGACCCCACGGACGCGGTCCCAGCGAGGCTGGAGCCGGGTCGAGGGTGACGAGGGCCACCGTGACCTGTTCCCCGTCCCACGCTTCCGCGCCTGGCCGCACCGGCCGCGATGTACTGGGCGGCGGGCAGGGACACTGCCCGGTCAGCGGCCGAGGCCGTGAGCAGGTCGAGCAGGGCTTGCGCACGGTCCGCCAGGTTAGCCACGGGCGGCGCGGTCCACGACGTGCTGCAGGGACATCACGCCGGGACTTCCGCGCCTGCCCCGCCTGCTCCGCGGCGAGGAGCTGCACGGCCCGCTCGGGGTGATCCGAGGCGTACGCGCGGGCCCCGTTGACGGTGCGGAGCACGTCGGCGTATTCGTCGGCCACAGCCTGCACAGGCTCCTCCGGGACCGACGCGGGCGCTGGTGCGACCGCGGCGGACGGGACGTCCACGCCCGCAGTGGGAGGGCTCCGTGGGCCGCACGACAGGCCGGGTGTCCGGGACGTCGCTGCGCTCCGGGGGACGGACGTCCTGGCCGGGTTCGACACCGAACACGGCGCCGTCGCGGAGGTCCGCGTCGGACACTCCAGCGACTCGAGCGGCCATGGCGGCACGCTCCTCACCGGACGCGGCGGACCACCGGTTCATGGCGGCGAGGACCGCGCGGTGGGGCACCCCCGGCCCGGCGGAGGCGGGCGTCGGGGAAGGTGGGTGCGGACATGGTCACGGCCTCCGGTAGGTGCGGTGCGAGGGGGTCAGGTCAGGTGACCAGACCTGCGGGCGGGGACGTGAGCGCGCCCGGGTTGACGGCCGCGATCCACGAGTCCACGTCGGGCAGCCCGGTGCGGCCCTTGTCGAGGTACTCCGCAGGGTCCAGCATGGCCAGCGTGACGCCCTGGCGGGTGATGGTCTGCACGCGGCGGGGGAGCTGCGACGCCTTCCCGTCCCCGGTGCGGAGAGCGCGAGCTGACCCGCGTACGACGCCGCTGCAGCGCGGCCCCCAGGGGGGCGGGTCGACCCCGAACCGGTAGCGGACGACGTACTCGGGCCGTCCACGGCATCTCGTGCCGGTACGACGGGTGCAGGTGGACGAGCTGGTACCCGGACAGCACCTCGACGTAGGAGAGGGGCACGACGACGTTCGGGACGGCGCTCGTGATGGACAGGACGTCCGTGACGGGCGCGTCCGGGAGCACGAGTCGTGTCGGCCGTTCACTGCAGCCCCCGCCGTGGTCACCAGCGACGTTGTGCAGCCACCCGGGGCAGTGCGGCGGCGCAGGGGCACGACGCCCGACGAGGGACACGGTCCGCTCGTGCCCGGCCCCGGCCCAGCGGCGGCCGGTGAGGGCCCACAGCAGCGCGGACGCGGACTCCAGCGCGTCCGCCAGCACGGTTGTTGACCCTGCCGGGTCGAGGAGGTCGAGGACACCCTGCGGGACGTCCTCCTCCGTGGCCCACGGATGAACGGTGGGCGTCACGCCCGGTCCTGTCGGTTCGGTCACGACGCCCACCCTCCCATCACCTTGCGGCCTGCTCAGGCCCCGACGGCCGTGTACCCGAGCGCGTCGGCCGGCTGGTCCGTGACACGCACGTACTGCGCGACACGGCTGGACTCGTACGTCCAGTCCTTCGCCGGGCCAGTCCCCCAGTTCGGGTTCTGCTCCGCGTTGAACTTGAACGCCGGCACGAGCGCCGAGTCACCGAACGTGAACTGATCCGGGGTCAGCTTGATCCGCGGGAGCGCCCAGTGGAAGTACCCCACCTGGGATCCGTCCACGATGGCCCGCGACCACAGCTCCACGGACACACCGTTCGGCATGGGCTCCGACCCGACCTCCGGGAACGCCCACCCGATGGGGTCGGACCCGTCGGTGATGACGGTGCCGCCGGTCAGCAGCTCCAGCAGCTCCGGGTCCGGGGTGCAGACCTGACAGGCTCCCCGACAAGGACTTGAGGGTGGACGGCGCCTTGAACGACAGGCACAGCGCGCCCGAGCCGTTCTTCTGCGTGATCTCGTCCCCTCCTCGATCTCGGGGGTGAAGCTGGCCTCGACGAGGGCCGAGGTGGGTAGACGCTCGACGCGCCCACCACGGGGGTGCCGTCCGGGTTCAGGCGGCACACCCTCATCCGGGTCGCGTGGACGCTTCCTGCGCCGTCACGGGGCATGGTGGTTCTTCCTTCCGGTCACAGGGTGGCGCGGACGGCGATGACGCCGCACGCGATGGTGATGAGCGCGTGGCGCTCCGCGGTGTAGCGCACCCGGTTGGTGCGCCGGTCGATGGCCTCAGCGAGGGTCCCCGGGTTGGCGGTCACGTCGCTGCGGCGGATCATGGGTCGGGCGGTGCCGTACAGCCACGCCCCTGCCGCCGGCTGCGTACCGGTCGGGCTGGTGCCTGTGTACCCGAGTCGGCGACGATCCGGGTGCCGAACCACGTCAGGAGGTTCGCGCCCTCCTGCGCCTTGACGGGGTCACCCTGCGACGCGGCGTCTCGGGTCAGCGTGGATGGCGCCCGGCTCCCGGACAACATGTCCGCGAGGGCGGCCTCGAGCAGGGCCACGGCCCGCTTGAACGGTACCGCCGTCCCACCGTTGAGAACTTCCGTCGCAGGCGACGCGAGGCGCTTCTCCGGGTCGCCGTCCAGGTCGGTCCACCCAGCGGCGGTGGCCAGCCCCGTCCACAGCTCACGGGCGATGGCCGCGGACTCCACCGACGCGAGGCGGGCACGAGCCCGCCCGGCGTAGTCCTCCGCCTCGACACCGAACGCGGAGCAGGACTCGGACACGACGATCCCGAACGGCATCCCCGTGACGAGCCCACGGCCCGACTCGTCCACCCCACCGGTGGCGGTGGTCGCGGAGCAGTCGACCGCGTACGTCACCAGCCCCGCACGGCGTGTCCGCGTACCCGGCACGCTCCCCGCGGGCGAGGACGTCAGGGGTGTACGCCGCCGCGAGCAGCGACCCGGGACGGGCCGTCGCAGCGGGCGGCGCGGTGATGATCTGCACGGTGCTCCTCCTCTCAGACGGTCATGGTGGCGACCCACGCCCGTCCCGGCCGCGCGTAGCGACCGGGACGGGCAGGTGGGTCAGTCCGTCAGGGCGGAGGTGTTCACCGGGGCAGCGGACTGCCCCGTCGGCTGCACCGTCTGATGATGACACGGACGGCCTCGACACCCCGGAACGCGATGCCCTCGAACGTCTCGAAGAACAGCTCGTAGCGGTTCTGGGCGTTGAGCCGGAGTCGCGGACCGTGCCGAGGTCGATCTGCCCGCCGTCGAGGAAGAGGAAGTCGTCTGGCCGGGCGATGAGGTACTCCACCTGGTCGAAGAACCGGGGGATCGCGCCGCCGGACACGAGCGCGGCGGAGTACTGCTGCGCGGACACGGTCGGACCGGTGCCGGCCGTGGTGCGCCCGTCGAGCTGCCACGTGACCCGGAGGTTCCGGTTCGTGAAGAACGCATCGATCGTGGCGTTCGCCACGTTCAGCGCGTCGGCCTCCGTGGCGCCGCGGGTGAGGTCGGCGCGGATGAGGTCCCGGACCCAGCGGGGCAGGACGATCCACAGCACCTCGGTATCGCCCAGGCGGTGGTGGCTGCGGTAGTACGCGCTGATCTTGTCGATGCCCACGAGGATGTCGCGGTCGTGGACACCACCGCGCCACCGGTCACCGTGGTCGCGTAGGAGTACATGCCGGCGAGAGCTTCTGCTCCGCGACGCGGGCGTGGAAGTTCCGCAGCGCGGTGACGTTCGCCGTCGTCCCCTCGGGGTCGAACCGGCTGGTGACGTTCGAGAAGCGCATCCGGGCGGTGACGGCCTCCACGTAGAAGTCGTCGAACCCGGGGCAGACGACGTCCACGATGGGCTTCGTGGGGTCGTCGGCGGGGTCACCGACGCCCACCGCCGCGTCGTTCGCGAGGGTCCACGTGCCGACACCCGCGGCGACGTCCTCGACCGGATGGACTGCCGCAGGGACACCCCGCCCCGGTCGGCGCCGAACACCGTGAGCGCGCCGCGGAGGGGGGACGCTCGTCGGTGCCGATCACCTCGATGTCGTACAGGTTCGGGATCGGGGCGCACAGCCCACCGGCCGCGACGAGGGAACCCGACTCCTGGCCGGCCGTCTCGGCGGACGCGATCAGCGACCTCGTTCTGGACGCGCCGCTGTTGCCGAGGACCCGGCCGCGGGGGAACTCGATGGTGGTGGACACCAGCGTCCGGGGGTCCTGAGGTGCCGTTGCGGCCAGCGGAGATGCCCTCGACATCACCCGGCCGACCTCGGGCGCCGTGATGGGACGGCCGGTGGCGGCGTTGGTGATGGTGGCGGGCACCCTCGGGGGCCGGGGTGCGCGGGGCGCGGTCCCGGGTCCGGGTGGACAGCCGCGACAGGGGCGGGCGGGACGCGGACGCCGCGACGGCCTCACGCTCCGCCTCGGCGGCGCGGGTGGCGGACGCCTCCGCGTCGGCGGCGGCGGCCTCGGCGTCAGCCGCAGCGTCGGCCGCGGTGTCGTCGTCGCCCTCGTCCTCGGCGGTGGCCGGGCGCAGTCGCGCGACCTGCTCCGCGACGCGGGCCTCGACGGCGGCCTGCTCCTCGTCGCGCTTCACGACCTCCGCGTTCACGGAGTCCTGCGCGTCGGCCAGGCCTGCAGCACCTCGGCCTGCTCGACGGTGGCGCGCTGGCCCTCGGCGGGCAGCGCGGTGGTGACCTCCTCCGCGAGGAGCTGCGACAGCTCGTCCAGCTCCTCGGCGTTCAGGTCCCCGAGGCGCGCGAGCAGTTCGTTGATGCGATCCATGATCGGTGTCTCCCGTTCGGTGTGTCGGCGGTCCGTTGCCCCTCGGCCGACTACGTCCGCACCGTGCTGGGCACCTTGCCCGACATCATGCGCTCACCGTGCGTCGGTGCTGCGCGTTGTGACTACCGGGAACGACAGAGGGCCCGCCGACGCTCACGCGTTGACGGGCCCTCAACACCTCCACCGGCTGCCCCTCTGCTGGAGCCACCGCGGGTGACGCTACACCCCGTGTCAGGGGGCGCTTGCCCCACCGGTACGCACGGCCAGCGCGGGTCGCGCGGGCCACAGCCTCACCCGCGGCCATGGACGCCCGAGCTGCTGCGCCGGGGACAGCGCCGCCAGCACCACCGCCGGGGCCACCGTGTCCGCGGCGTGGTCGAGGGCCGCAGCGCCCGCCCCGGACGCGACGAGTGCCACCACTGCACCGGACGCGACCTGCGCCGTGGGCCGGGGCACGGGGAACCCCGGCACGTTGACGGCGAGGGCGGCCATCAGCTCGAGCTTGCCGCCGTACGCGCGCCAGTCCCCTGACAGCTTCGACGCGCGCAGCGCCCGGACCTGCTCGTCCGTCGCGGACGGCCGGACCGCGCCGGCCACGTAGATGCCGTGCGCGTCCTCCCCGGCCATGACGTCCGCGACGACGGTGCCCGTGTTGTCGTAGTGCTCCGCGGCAGCGGCCATGTTCGACCGCATGGGCGCGTGCCCCGTGCCCATGGTGATGTGCCCCACCGGCACGTCCGTTCCGTCGGCGCAGCGGACCGCGCCGAGCTGGAACAGGGCGTACCCGGTGCGGGGACGTGGGCGGGTGACGCACTGCCCGGGGTACCCGGTGTGGCACGTCCCCCACAGGGCCAGGTGCCCGTAGACGCGACCGTCGTCGTCGATGGACAGGGGGTGGGCCCGTCGAGGGCGGGGCTGGTGAACCACGCCGACGGGGGACGCACGGGACCACCGGACGCCGTGACTGCGGTGAACGCGCCCGGGTCGTCGGGGCACGTGTCGCACCCGGGGCCCTCGGCGAGGACCCGCACCGGGGGCAGCTCCACCGCGGCACCGGACGCGGCGATGGCCTCGACCTCCTCCGCGGTCGCGGGTGCGGCCGGGTCCGCAGCGTCGGGCGCCACGTCGTCGTCCAGAACGATCGACGCACCCCGGAACGCGGGCACGTTGCACACCGTCGCGGCGGCGATCTCCGCGGACGTGACGACGATCCGCCAGTCCGTGGGGAACCCTCCTCGTCCTCGTCGAGGATCTCCTCCTCCGCCTCCATGGCGCCGAGGTCCACGGACACACCCCGCAGGGCCTGCGACGCGACGAGGCGCTGGACGAGCTGCCCGTCCTCCTCGTCGGTGAACTCCCCGGTGGCCTCCCACGCCCACACCGGGCCGCCCGCCGTGTCGCCCCACGTCGTGCCGGTGGCCTCGTCGACCATGGCGGACGCGTCGACCCGGGTCAGCGTCGATCCGGCCTGCGACGACGGCCAACCCGTGGCCGCCCATCTCCGGGTTCACCGTCATGCCCATCAGCGTCAGGGGCAGCGCGCGTGGTCAGCGCCCCCACGTTGATGAACCGATTGTCCCCGGTCTGCACGCCCTCGAACACGACGGCGGGGATGCGGAATCGTGCACCCATGTCAGCTCCTCCCGCCGCGGACGGCGTCTGTGATCGGTGTCGGTGTGGCCGGCTGCGACGGTCGCAGGTTCGCGACCCGCTCCGCCTCCATGAGGGTGCGGACCGCGGTCGTGTCGGTGCGCCCGGACGCGAGGTCGTCGCGGGCCATGTCCCGGAGGAAGTCCATGTACCCCGGGTCGTACGTCTGGTCCCCGGCGCGGGTGATGTCCTCGACCCGAGGTGGTCCCCGTACACCGGCTGGGCGTCGCAGTTGCACCCTTGTGGTCACCCGGGGCCAGGGTCGGGCCAGGCCACCCACCAGGGTTGTGCAGCGCCGCGGAGTCGAAGTCGTGGAACACCACCCCGTCGAGGTCGCGGTGCGGCTCGAACGGGTTCCGGGACACGCCGTACACCCACTCGTACCCGACGTCGTCCACCGCGTTGTCCGCGAGGAACCCGTGCAGGGTGCCGCCGGTCGCGACCCCGCCGAGACGTTCCCCGCTTGCGCGGCGGTTCCGTCCGCCCGACCCCGCCCGATGCTGCGGCGAGCCCGCCAGCGATGGCCAGGGCCCCGCGGATCGAGACCGGGTGCGGCCCTCAGCGGTCGGGTCCTCACCAGCGGTGGCCGCGTCAGGGCGACGCCGTCCTCCTCGTCCACGTCGAACAGGCGGTCCGTCGCGGCGGACGTGAGCGCGGCCAGCAGCCACGCCCACGCGGCGCCCGCGTCAGCGGTCAGCGCCGCCGTCTGCGCCTCGGTCTGCGTGACCGGGACACCCGCCATGGTCGCGGCGGTGGCCAACGCCTCCGCACGTGCTGTGGCCGTCCATGACGACCACTGCTCCGCGAGGTGGTCGAACGCCCCGTCGAACAGGGTGTCCACGTCGAGGTCGAGGGCCGCGACGAGCGCCCGCGTCGGCCGACCGGCGGCGACGAGGGATGCCCTCACGATGGGGTCCCCTGGCCTGCGACCGCACCCGCGCAGCGGCCTTCTCCACGGCCCGGGTGATCGACGCGTCCGCCGCACCGGTGAGCTGCCCGCGGAGGTCCCGGTCGATCCGGGACAGCCGCTGCGACGCCCTCGAGTGCAGCCGCGCACGCTGCACGCCACCGACGCCGGGAGCCCCGTCGTCGGAGTCGGCGTGGCAGGCGGGCCTCAGCGGGAGCGTCAGCCGGGGCGTCTGCCGGGGGCGTGACCACCTCCCCAGGGATCGCGTCCACCGGAGCGGACACGTCGATCTGGTCGAGGGGCAGCTTCGGCAGGTGCGGCAGCAGCACGGTGATGAGCGCACGGGTGAGCCCGGCGTCGGTGATGCCCGGTTCAGCGCCATGCGCCGGCCAAGCTCGGAGTCGTCGGGCATGTCGGAGTCCGGGTCGAACTGCAACGCCTCGACAAGCGCCCGGTCGGACAGCACCCCGCAGCGTGGCCGTCCTTCGCGTCCTGCGCCCGGTCGGGGCGGGTCGCGAGCGGACTGAGGTCGTACCAGAGCACGACCCGGCGGGCCAGCTCCGGGGCCATGCCGTACCCTCGATGAGCATGGGCCGCAGGTACGCCCCGGTGAGGGCGTCGACCATGCGGCGCAGCAACCCACCGACGTGGTTGCGGATCGTGGACGCGTCGATCTGCCAGGCCGTCCAGTGGTTCACGTCGGACATGCCGAGCACGATCTCCGGGGGCACGTCGAGCCCTGCGCGATCGGCGCAGCGCCCGGTCCCCGCGCTCCACGAGGGACTTGTCCACGGGCCGGTCGAACGTGAGGTGTCGGGCGGCGGCGATGGCCTCGGACCCGCCGCGCAGGATGATGGGCACGACGGCGGACGCGTCGCCCTCGTCTTGGATGGACGCGGTGATGGCCTGCAGCAGGGTCGCCATGATGCTGTCCGTGCTGGACCCTTCCGCGTCCGCGAGGGGCGTGGCCGCCGACGCGAAGTCGAGGGAGTCGGGAAGCAGCAGCATGCCCGCGGTCGCGAACCGGGACCGCAGCGCGGCCCGCTCCATGCGCCCGGAGAGGAGCAGCTCCTCGCAGGGCCCGAGGAGCGCCAGCATGGGGGAGTCCGCAAGGGGACCGCTGCCGAGGGTGCGGGTTCCACATGCGGGCCACGAACCCGTCCTCCGGGAGGACGACGCCCTCACGGTCGTCGAGCCCGTCGACCAGCCTGAACCCACCGTCCCCGACGGTGATCTCGTTCAGGGACCGCACCTCGATGCGTTCCTCCTGCGAGTCCGCGTCGGTGTAGCCCACGAGGTAGCACTCCCCGGGGACCTCCAGGTTTTCCGCGAGGGGCCCGAGCAGGGGGCGTAGTCGTACGTGCCGCCGGTGAGGCGGGCGAGGGCGTCGTCCACCATGGCCCGCGCGACGGGCGTCACGGCCGGGTCGTCGACCTCGTCCAGGGGGCGGGGTCCGCACCACCCGGCTGGGACAGGGCCGTCACAAGCCGCACCTGGGACACGGCGTCCGCGAGGTACCGCATGGCGTACCGGATTTCACCGATGGTGTCCCGGTACGCCCACGCCTCCCGCTGCCAGTCCGTCGCCTTGATCGTCGTCGCACGCCCCGTCCGGGCCTGCGACGTGTCCAGCCGGCGCCCAGCAGCAGTGAGGACCGCCGCGGGCCGTGCCGCGTCGGTCACCTTGCGGGGGTGAAGAACCCTGCCACGTCTACACCCTCTCAGCCATGAGGCCCACGACCGTGGACAGCGTCAGCGCGGCGGCGACGGGTAGCCACCACCCGGCGCGAGCGCGGTCGCTGCGACCACACCGAACGCCACCCACTGCCCGAGGCACCACGGGCAGGTGAGCAACTCCCCTGGCCAGCGGTCCCCGTAGCGGGCGAGGACAGCGTCTCGCGCTCGAGCGACGGGCGGGAACGTGTCGTGAGCGAGGAGCCTCCACAGCCGGTACGCGGCGAGGCCGTCGAGGACCAGCCACAACCACAGCGGGACCAGCCCGGGGACGCTCACGTGTTCTCGATGTCCCTGGCCTGCGGCCTTCGCGTCACGGAGCAGGGCGACGGCGTCCCCGACCCGGGAGCCGTCCACCACGAGCTGCCACCACGGGTCCGACCTGGGACGCCCCAGACGCTTCGCCATGTACCCGTGCCGCGCCGTCCGCGCCGCGTAGTTCCCCGACTCCAGCCGCGACCACGCCAGCACCTCCGCCGGCGGGGGTGTCACCTCCACCACGGTGGACGGCGGTTCCTGAGTGGCTGACGGCTCCTGCTGCACGTCGCCCGTGATGATCGGCATGGTGTCCCCTCACTTCTCCGTCGTGTTCGGCATGTGCGCCGACCACGCTTGCACAGGTACCTCGTCCAACGCGTGGAGTCGCGCGCACCACGCGATCACCTCATCCTCGTCGAGGACCACCGCCGATCGGCGCACCGGGTCGACCGCCTCGAACGGTACGTCGAGGTCTCGACGTGCGCCCCGTACGCCGTCAGCGCCAGCGCCGTCGAGGGCTGCAGCGCCGAACGTCGCGGCGCGTGGCAGTGCGGGCACAGGAACCGGACGTGCGTCAGGTGCGGCATCAACGGGCACCGCACCATCGTCACGTCCGACATGGGCACCTTGACGAGGCCATGTGCGGGGCATGGGACGACGATGTTCACCCCTGCTCCCGGGGCCGTCCCGGGAGGCGCCGGAACTGCCGCCGCGACGTGATGTCCCGGGGCCCGGCACCGCAGGGGCACGACGAGTGGTGCTCGAACCCGCCGCCCTTGGGGGTGACGACGTGCCCGCCGGTGAGCTTGAGCGTGGCCGCCGTCTTCCGACGCGACGGGCTCACCGGGTGGCCTTCCTCTCGGGCTGGAACGGACGGAACGACTTGAGGCTTGACGAGCACCCACACCCCGCGCCCTTCCACACGATCACCGCCCCACCCTCGGTGGCCGTGACCAGCGGCTCGCCGCGTCAGGTAGTCCGGGGTCAGCACCTCCGCCGGCTCCGTGCGGGACTCAGCGAACACGAGGGCACGCTCCCCGTGCCACACGTACACCGCCTCCCGGGTGACCTTGACGAGGGCCTGCCGGACGAGGGTCCCGTCGGGGAGCGTGACCTCGGCGGGTACACGTTGCGGACCACGACAGGGTCCGTCTCGGTGTCGATCACGGGTTCTCCTCGGTGTCGTCCATGCGAGCCACGATGTCACCCCGTGGGGTGGTGGGGGCCGCCACGTGAGCAGCCCCCACCACCACCGCTCGGTCCTACGCCCCGAGGCGCAGGAGCGTGATCTCGTCGCCCACCTGCACCGTGTGCGCCAGCCCCGACCCCGTGGACTCCTGCGCCCCCGTACCGGCCGTGGTGGGCCGGTACACGACCCCGTCCGCGCCGCGGTCAGGTTCACCACCACCGGGACACGAGACACCGTGATGTCGGTGCGGGTGGCCGCGTTCGTGTTCTGGTTCACCGACTTCACCTCACGCCACAGCGCCACCCAGAACGACCCATCACGCTTCTGCATGACGTGCCACTGGACGTCCGCGACGCCGTTGGCGTTGATCGTGCCCGGCAGGGACCGAGGCGCGGGCCGGACACCCGGGTCGGCGAGGAGCTGGTTCATGGACGCCCACGCCGTGAACGCCACCGTGCGAGCGCCCCCGTTCGTCAGCAGCGTCGACCAGTTGTCCGTGGACAGGTTGTACAGCGACGCACCGATCCACCGCTGCCGCAGCCGCGACAGGCGCCGGTACCCCATGAACAGGCGGGTGACGTACTTCCGTGCCGCGTTGACCGTGATGCCGGGCTGACCGGCCATGGAGTCGACGAGGTGGTACCCCGTCTCCGTGGAGAGGATCGGCTTCGTGTGCCGGTTCCCGTCCATCGCGTCGGCCTTCGGCAGCCACCGGGAGTCCATCTGGTCCATCGGCTGCGCACCCCCTGGTAGGGGTGGTGCATGAGGAGATCCGACGACACAGTGCCCATCGACGGGGTGTTCTCCGGTGTCGCGTGCGTCGGGGTCCCCACGAGGATCCCCGCGACGGAGGAGTCCGACCCTCGAGCGGCCACGACCGAGTTGTACAGCCGGTTGTTGTAGCTCGGGTTCGGCCAGCCCTGGCCCTGGTCGTCGCGGAGGTCGCGGTGGATGTCCCACTCGTTCAAGCCCTCGGCCGCCCAGATGGCGCCGTTGCCCCCGAGCGCCTTGAGGTAGGCGACGACGTTGCCGGGGTTGTTCCGTCGCGGGTGTCGACGGTCACGCACCCACGAGCCCCGGAGATGCTGACGAGGGTGCGGACCTTGCGGATGGACGCGGCGTTGTTCGCGAACCCGTCCGCCAGTGCCGGACCCGCAGGTCCCGCAACGCCGGCGCGATGATGTTGGTCACGTCGGCTTCGGACGCGTAGTTCGCGTGCAACGTCACGGACTGCGAGTCGAGGACGTCGTCTGTCCAGTCGGCCGCGTACTGGTCGGCCGGGGGCACGATGAGCTGTCGCTGCGCCGTCGACGTCGTCGGGTTCACCGGGACGGTGGTGCCGCCACCACTGGAGGCGGTGTCGGCGATGGTGAACGTGACCGGGGGCCTCGTTGTTGCCCTCGTCGGCTTCCTGGATCCGGCCGACGTCGTCCACGGCCGCGATGACGGTGTGCGTGCCAGCGGTAGCCGTCCACGTCCCTTTCCCTGCCGGTCCACCGTTGGTCGTCTGCACCCGCTGCGACCCCGCACCGAGGCTGGTGGTGTTGTTGTCGGACCACGCCACGACTGTCCCGTCCACCTTGACCGGGACACCGACGATGATCCCGGCCGGGGAGGCGGTGCCGCCCTTGTTGTAGACCGTGACGGAGAAGCTGACCTCGTCGCCGACCTTCGGGGAGGTGGGCGTGATGGTGACGGCGCTGACGGCCAGGTCCACGGGGTGTTCGGGACAGGGTCGGGCACGACGATCACGGCGGGCGGGGGCGTGTCGGGGACGGGGTTGATTCCACCGATCACGACGCGGGTACCTGCGGGGAGCTGCAGGCGGACGGACGCTGAGGCGTCCACCTCAAACACGTTGTCGGGCACTCGAAGTCCTCTCTTGGACCTAGTAGACGTTGATCTCGACTAGCCGTTCGGCGTCGACTTCCAGTGCGTCGGTGACTCGGCCCCACACGTCACACCCACTGGGTGGGGCGATGATCGCACCGGGTGAAGCGTCCGCGTCGGGGCCCGCGATGAGGAACGTGACGACACCACCGCTGACGTCCGCCGCGGTCCATGCTGTCGCGGCTGTGGGGGGTCTCGCCGCGGGGTAGACACGCCACCTCGACGGTGTCGACGGCCACCACCTCTCCTGTGCGGAGGCGCGCCACCAGCGTGAGGGACACGTACTTCCGGGTGATCCGGGTGATGCGCACGTCAGCTCCTCCTCGGTACTAGCAGGTCAGGACGAGGACCCGTCGACCGTGAACGCGTTGACGGTGTACTCCCGGCCGCGTTGGACGTCTGGTCCCGCTGAGGGGGAACCCACCACCGAACGCGCCGCCCGTGGCGGCCGACCAGAACCCCACGTAGGTGACGGGCCCGTTGGCGGCGCCGCCCGTGAAGTTCTGCGCGGGGACGGCAAGGTCACCCGAACCGGTCGCGGCCGGCGCCCCGTGAGCCTTGCGGGCGTGGGTGGTGGGGTTCGCCCCGGTGGTGGACGGGTCCGCCGTGTGCAACCCGACGTAGGGGTAGGCGGTGCGGAACGAGTCGGCCATGACGTTGAGTGCGGTGTTGGTGAGGGGCATGACGGGTGGTCTCCTAGTCGCTGTGGTGCGCGGTGAGTGTCCGAGTGCGGGCGGTGCCGATGTTGAGGGTACGGGCGGTTGCCCTACCTGCGGTGTGAGCGCGAGTCGCGACGGGACCCCAGGTGACGGTGACGTCCCGGAGCCTGTCCATGCTGGGCCCTGCACCGGCCGGGGACGCCGTGGCAGCCCAGACGGCCACGACGGTGGCGCCCGGGTCGCGCCTACCAGTCGCGGTCGCGGTCTGCGCCCACGATGCCGCGAGCGCACCGTGCGGCCGGCGGTGTCCTCCTAGTGCTGCGGTCGACGTCCACGCCGCGGTGGTGGAACCGGCTGACGGCTTGTGGCCCGACACGACGGCCGTTGCACGCCACGACGCGGTGGTGGGGCCACCGAACACGGCACGGACGACAGGAGCGGCACCAGTCGGGGCCGCCACCCATGTAGTGCGGGCGACGGCCGCACCCCGACGGCGCGCGCCGCCCGTGACGGGCGCCGCGGCAGACCACGTCGGACGCGTCACACCCGACCGTGCAGTAGCGCCCGACGGCTTCGCGGTCACTTCCCACGACGGGTCCGAAGGGGTGCCGTAGCGGGCGCCGACGACGGGGGCGTACCCCGAGGCGTCCGCTGTGTTCGTCCACGCGGCCAGACCGACGCGACCGCTCCTAGCTGTGACGCCGGACGCTGCGCCCGTGAGCCCATGAGGGCGCCGCGGCGCCTGTGGGGCGCTGAGTCCCCTTCGGTGCTGTGGTCGCCGTCCACGCTGCGTCGCTGGGCCGCGCTGAACGTCTCGTGCGCCCAGACACCTGCACTCGCCACGAACTGCTGGGCGCCGCCGTCCCCCTGCGGACCGCGGTACCAGCGACAGTCCCGGAGACGGCCCACACCCCGACGTGCCCCCGGCGTGCACGGGATCGCGCACCTGCCCGCCAGGTACCGCCGTAACACGCCACGACGAGCCGGCAGTGCCGTAGCTGGTGCCGTAGCTCGAGCCGTAGCCGCCCGCGACGGTCCCCACGTGCACGGCAACGCCGACAGGCCGCGCGGGCTGGACACTCCAAGCGGCCACGGTGGCCACCTCAAGAACGGTACCGGGCACGCGGCTTCCTCTGCGGGTAGTGGTTCTCGGGTGCTCGTCTCCGGGGCAGGGGGCGGCGGCACGCTCAGATGTACCGCCGCCCCTACCTGGCCGGAGTAGTTACGAGGTGGGCGTGAAGGGGTACGCGACGCCGACCTGGTCGGCGGGCACGAACACCTTCGGAGCTGCACCGCGGACGATCTTGTCCTTCCACCCGTCGACGTTGTTGCTGGTCGGCCGGTACACGACGTTCGTCTTGCTGAACGTCAACGGGTCGAGGTACACCCCGTCCGCGCCGGTACCGATGTCGTGGGTGATCTGCGTCTGACTGTCCGCGGTGTCCCACAGCAGCGACGAATACCCGTCCTCCGGGTGCGCGGTGATGCCGATGCGCTTGAACTCGTACGACTCAGCACGCTGTAACTGCTGGTGCCCGCGGGACCACCACCCTGGAGGAACAAGCCCTGGTAGGTGGTGACAGCGGACAGGCCGCGGATGATGAGTCGCTGCGGCCCCCGGATGGGCTGAAACACGTCGCCACCCTCGTGCCCAGACTTGCCGGTGACGTTGCACCAGTTGATCTGGTCAGCGCGGAAGTTCGCGATGACGAACGTGTCGTCCCGGTCGGCGAGCCCGTTGTAGTCCAGTGCCTCCCAGAACCACAGCCCCTTGGCGTAGGCACCTTCCAGCGCCCGGAACTGCAGGCTCCCACTGCCGGCCGCGGTGGTGGCGTTGCCCTGGACGCGGAGCATCGTGTTGTTGTTGATGCCTGTAGGTGACACGTCAAGCGTCGTGTGACCGGGCCCCGACGGCTTCCGGGGTGAACCACGCGTCCGTGTTCTCCACCTGCAAGCCGAACATGACCCACGAGCCACCGTCGATCTCGAGCTGGTGCTTCATGTCCACGAACGGCTGCGGGCAGAAGATGCGGAACTTGTCGGTGCCGTTGAGGGTGGGGAACTTGTACCCCATGGACGGGGTCCACGTCTTCGCCTCCCAGGTGCTCCACCCGGACGGGTAGTTCGACTGGTCGTTCACGATGGTCACCGTCGCTGCCTGCGCGGCGGGGGTGAACACGGCCCCACCGTAGGTGATGGTGGTGTCACCGTCACGGTCGACGGCCCGGACACGCCACCGGTACGAGGTCGACGCGGCGAGACCATTGAACGTCTTCGAGTGCGCGGTGCGGTACCCCGTCTGCGGGGACTTCACCACCCAGGTGGTGCCACCGTCGGTGCTGACCTCGCCGTACCCGTAGCAGTCCCGGTCGGTGCTGAACGTGACCGTGAACCCAGACGACGCGATGGCCGACGGCGCCGACAGTGCAGACACGGCGGGCCGCTGATCGGCGGTGGGCTGGTAGTCAGAGACCGCGACCCCCGTCTTCACCTGCAACCAGCTGTGCACGCGAGCCCGCTCGGCGTCGCTCAGAACACGCCGGTACACCAGCACCGTGTAGAGCCTGCCCTGGTGGTAGTTCGCGGCGCCTCGCGCGTTGCCGCCGATGGACACCTGACCCGGGGTGGTGTTCTCCACGAGACCAGCAGACGGCAGCGCCCCTGCGAGGTCTTCGTCCCGTTACGGTAAGTGGACACCGTCCCACCCGCGTAGTCCACGGACAGGGTCCCGACGTACCACGTGCTCACGGGACGGGCTCCCCGCCGATGTTGTACGCGGCGTCCGCGTCGAGACGCCGGATCGTGGCACCGAACGAGTTGTCCACTCGGGCGGTGCCGTCCGGGTTGGTTCCCGCACTGATGGTCTGCACGACGACGCGACCAGCGTTCGACGTGGTGCTGGACGGGCCCTTGTTGATGTGCAGCATCTCGCGGGTCGCGCCGGCGGTGAGGGTGTCGAGGGTGGCGACCACGAACACGGTGACACCGGGCATGTTGGTGGTGGAGTAGTACAGGCCCTTCCCGGACGTGGACATGGTCTGTGCCCCGTCGAACCGCAGCGCCTTCGTCCCGTTCGGGCCAGCAACGACGGTCGGTTGCTTCGTCGTGTCGGTCTGAGTGAAGTCCGGGATGGCGTTGCCCGTCAGGTCCGCCCATGCCGCGGACAGCGACCCGACGTCGCCCAGCGACCCACCCTCAAGGCGCATGGCCAGGTCGGGGATGTCTGTGGGGAACGACGTCGGTGTGGCCACGGGTGTGGGCGTGGGCGCCGGCGTCGCGGCGGCACCGGTGTTGGCGACGATGTCGAGGGCTGCCTTCACCCAGAAGGTGCCCGCTGCGGGGGCGTTCTCGCCGTAGTAGCTGGACTGGTCCGTGGTGGGGAACGGACCGTCCGAGCCACCCGGGTTCTTGATCCACAGGGTGGCGTCGCAGTTGCCGGACGCAGCGCCAGGAGCAGCACCGAGTCCCCGCTTCGGCGGGTTGCACCAGTCCTGCCCACTGTTGAGCCACGGGTTGGCCAGGGCGCCGTCAGCGGTCGTCAGCGGCCCGTTGCCGTTGCGGGAGGTGTCGATGACGTACTTCCGCCCGGGGACCCCCTTGGCGGTGAGGGACGCGACGATCGCGTCACCCTTGGTGGTCATCTCCGCTGTGGTGCGGAAGTTCGACACGTTCAGCGAGAACCCGGTAGCAGCGGCGACGTTCGCGGCGATGAGAAGGTCCGCCGCGTCGTCAGCGGCCAACCAGTGCCCCATGTCGAGGTAGGTGCGGGAATTCGGGGCAGTGACTAGCTTCCCCACGGCCTGCTTGATGGTCTCGAGGCGCTCCGCCTTCGCTGCCGCGTCAAAGCTCGTGGTGTCGTTCACGTGACCCAACGCGTCAGGCTCCACGATCCACATGACGCGCCCGGAACCGACGCCGTCCACAACGGCCTGCACCCACGCCAGGTAGCTCGCCCGGTCCGGGAAACCCCCGAGGAGTACCCGCCCGCGTCCCGGTTCGGGATCGCGTAGATTGGCAGGACCATCGTTTTCCCATCCGCGGCGGTGACGTACCCCGCCACGGTGGACTTCACCTGCGCGGTGGGCACCCAGTTCCCCACCCACTTGGCGTGAGGCTGGCCCGCGATGGCTGCCAGGGAGGGGTACGCGGCGACCTGGGAGTCCACGTCCTGCGGGGACTTCCACAGGTTCGTGACGTCCACAGCGGCAGCGACCGTCGGGTTGGGCTTCGAGATCATCGCTTGAGCGTGCGCTCGCAGCGCCACCCGCCCGGCAGTCTGCTCTGCGTTCTCCGGGGAGTCCGCGTACAGCTCGTACCCGTCCCGGTGCGTGCCCACGACCGCCTTGTTCACCTCCATCGACCAGTAGATCGACAGGCTGACGCGGGGGTCCGCCTCGAGGTAGGAGTGGAACTGTGCCCGGCTGATGGTCGTGCGGGACTTCGACACGTTGTTGTCCGTGTCGGTCCAGTCGTACTCATCGACCCCGAACACCTTGCTGGCGTTCTTCGCGGCCGTCGCGTCCGTCCCAACCCACCCGGTGTCCATGCGGTGGTCGTCGTACAAGTGGTCGGAGACGATGTCGACGTTCGGGTCCGACAGGCCGGGTGCGTTGGCGACGTGCATCCCCGACGCACCAGTGCCGTCCATGATGAGGGCTTGCGGGGCGAGGGCCTTGAGCTTCGCGGACACGGCGGAGGAGAAGGCGGCCGGCATGTCGTAGCACTCGTTACCGATCTGCCACACAGCGAGGGTGGGGTCGTCGCCCCACCGGAGCCCGTTGTACCGGTTCACGTGGTTCAGCAGGGTCGTCAGGTACGCGAGGTGCGCGTTCAGGACGGAGGAGTTCGTGTAGCCCTGTGAGAGGGTCGCGGACGATCCGAGGACCATCCGGGCCAGGGTGAGCAGGCCACCGTGGTAGAAGTCCCACCGGTCCGTCGTGGGCACGATGAGCTTGAGCCCTCGCTTGCCGGCTTCGGCGACCACGAAGTCCGCGCGCTCCACGGCCGCGTCGTTCCACTGCCCCACGGTCGGCATCATCGTGTTCTGCTTGCCCACCGAGATGCCCAGGGTGTGGATGCGGGCTGCGTTGGCGCCCATGCTCACGGCCTGGTCAAGGGCGAGCTTGATGTCGGCGTCAGCCACGAACGTGCCGGTGCCGCCGGTGGCGTTGTCGTTCAGGGCCAGCCAGTAGATGTTGGGTCCTGCGAGGCGGACAGCGGTGCCGTTGACCTGCAGTTGTCCGGTGCTGGACTTCGTGAGCCGGGACGTGGGTGTGGTGTGGTGGGGCTGCCACCGCCGGTAGTGGTGCCACCGAGGGTGGCGAGGATCTTGCGACCTGGTCCTGTACCTCTCGGAGAGCCGTGTCGACGTCCTCACCGTAGCCCTCCCAGTTGCTGCCCTCGGGCGGACGGGGGCGGATGCTCTGAGCCATGTTCGATCAGTCTCCGTAGTTCGTGGCGTAGGAGGTGCCGTACCCGTTCTTGCCGTAGTCGAACGGCAGAGCCTCCATGCTGGCCCAGGGGAAGTTCTTCATCACGTTGTAGTCGGGGTGCCGTTGAGGAACGAGATCCACGGGTCCGTACCGCCTCGGCGGAGGACAGCCGCCGCGGACTCCCCTTCGACTTCGACACCGCCCGACTTGTCCGTGATGATCGCACCGTACTTCTGCAACGCCTTGCCCACCATGCGGGCGAGGGGGTGCAGGTTGGGGTAGGTGTCGAAGTTCACGGACGCCTTCATTCTCATCCGCAGCCCCTCGGGGAGGTTGTTCGCGGAGTCGACGAACCCGTCGGATCGGTGGGCGGGGAAGGAGTACGTCGTGTACTTGCGGGGGTTGACGATGGACACGGCAAGGGCGTGGTCGATGACGCCTGCCTGCATGTCCGCGAACGACACCGTCCCGTCAGCGATGGACAGCCCCGTCGCTGTTGTACCCGTGGCGCCGGGGAACACGCCCTTGTTGGTGGACGTGTCGTCGATGAAGCCGCCCCAGGTGGCGGAGAACCCGCGCCAGCTATCACCAGCCGCGATGATCTCAGCGCCGGTGCGGTAGCGGAAGTCTCCACGGGCCGCGGCGGATGGGGTGACGCCACCGTAGCTGCTGCTGGCTTGGCGGTCCTCCCAGAATTGCCAGTACTCACGCACCTCGGACGCGCTCGGGCAACTGACGGTGAAGTGCCCGTCCCCGCCGCCACCGCTGACCGCACCGGTAGGGACGGGCACGTCCCGGAACGCCTGGTAGTTGTCGTCGGCGTACAGCTCGCCCGGGGTGTAGCCCTTTTTCTGCGCGTCGCAAAAGCCGATGTTGATGCGGGGGTGGTCCCCGGCCACGGTGTAGTTCGTGGAGTTGAACTGGTTCGTGTTGAACACGCTGATGCCGTTGTAGTTCGGGGTGATGTCGCTGTTCACGAGTGTGGCGATCAGCGTTGCGGAGTCCGGGTGCACGGGTGCGTTGCGGACGTCGACCTTCCAGTAGCTGGACGCGCTGGTGAAGATGAGCCCGGCACGCTTCGTGTTGGACAGCACCTTGGAGGCGGTGTCCACTGCGGGCGACGACGTCTGCACCAGCTTGAACGCGCTGACCGTGTAGGACGTCCCAGCGGTCGGGGACTCCTCGCACGCAACCGCGACCTGCACCTGGCGGGCGGTGGGTGGGGAGTTGATCTCCAGGGTGAGAGTCGCGCCGGCACCGGTTGCGATGGTCGTCGTCTTCCCCGTCGGGGAGAAGGGGATGACGGCACCAGAGGAGTCGAGGTACAGGAGTCGGAGGATGAACTTCTGCGTGACGGAGGAGTTGTTCACGTACACCGAACCCTTGTAGTACGTGTTCGGTGTCACCGCCTTCGCGGCCGTGACGATGCCCGAGGAGATAGACCGGGCCGAGTTGAACGACACCCGAATGCTGGGCTTGTCGTTGAGCCCACCCGCGGACTGCGTCGACAGGGTCGTCCCGCCGGCAGCACCCCGGGTCGAAAACAGGGACGCGTCCGTGGCGGCCACTTCCGCGGCGCTGAACATGTTCGTGCCGTCGTCGGTGGGGTGACGGTGGCGGGGTCACGTCGAGGAGGGACCACTCGTCGGTGCGGAACCTCTGGCCCTCCATCGGGGACTGGTCGCTGTCCACAGGGCGGACCGTGGCGTACAAGTACCGGGCGGTCGACGGGGCCGTGGACGTGAACGTGAGCTTCTGCGCAGAACCGACCGCGAGGCTCGTCGAGGCACTGTTCTCCACCAGCAGGGACGATCCATCGGCGGCGCGCCACTTGAGGGCCAACCGGAACCGGGTCGACACAGACACGTTCTGCACGGTCACGGTGAACTTGTACTGACGTCCAGGCGTCACTTCGGGTCGCTCCGAGGGACCCATGCCTACCGTGTTCGCGGCACCAGTCGCAAGGGTCCCCTCAACAGAGGTAGAACCGGATGAGGCCCACGCGGTGGACCCAGCCACCGTCATGCCCGTGTCGGAGATGAAGTCAGACGCGTTGAGAGCTTCGTACACGTTCTGCGACAGGATGTTACCGGCGGGGCTGCTGCTGGCCGAGGTGGGTGCTGCCACTGCTGTAGCAAGCCACGCCTCAAGCGCCACGAGGTCGTTCCCGCTCAAAGCTGTCGCCGCTAGCACTGTGTCGCCGAGGAGCGCCCGCAGGGGGTACGCGCCTTGCGCGTTCGCGCCGCCCAGCAAGAACGGGGTGGTGGTGCTTGCGAGGGACGCCGTGAACGCGGCGGACAGGACGAGGGAGCCGTTCATCCGCAGGGATGCGACACCACCCCGATGACGATGGTGTAGTAGTACGGCACACCACGGGTCAGCGCGTTCGAGGCGATCACGTTGAGGGACCACGATGAACCGTTGGACGACAGCAGCAGGTGCGGGCGGAGGTCAGCCTCGATGACGAGCTTGAACACCAGTTCCCGGCCGGCGACGGTCATCTGCCCACCGGTGAGGGATCCCGTGGTGGGGATGAGGAACGTCCCAGCGATGGTCGCGGACGCTGCCCCGTTCAGGGGGTCGCGTCACTGTAGGTGGGGCCACCTGCCCCGTCCGCGTCGGGGTGAACTCCACGGCGGGCTTCCCGGCCGCGAACCCCGCAGCACGGTACACGCCGCGCGTGGTCCCACCGGCGGTGAGCTTGGTGCCACCGGATCCGCTGGCGATGGTGTCGACGTTCGCGCCGTCGGCCGCAGCACCGGCGACCTTCCACCACGCCGTGAGGCTCGGGGCAGACGCGGGCGTGTACGCGGCGACAGCGCCAGCGAGGGGCACGAACACCCCGTTGACGACGTGGCCCAGCCGCCCACCGGCGGTACGGGTGGGGCTCACGGCAGGAACACGAAGTCGGCGGGCATGGCGTTGGCGGGGGCGACGGTGCCGGTCCCGATCCAGTAGACGCCACCGTTGGGGACACCTGTGGGTCGGGCCGTGTTCGCGGTGGTCCCGAAGAGGACGGGCTGCACGTACCGGGCGTCGGCTTCGGCCTTCGTGTAGATCGCGACGGGGACGAGGTCGGTGTTCTTGATGGTGCGGTTGAGGACGTCCTGCAAGCCCTCGACGCTGCCGATGGTGGCGACAGCACCCGCGAGCGCGTCCCGCGTCTGGGCGGTGGCCTTGGCCACGGCGTCACGAACCGACGTGAGCGCCTTGATGGCCTTGTTCCACTCCGGCGCCAACGGTGTGTTGTCCGAGGTGGTGTGCGTGGACGGCATCTCGGTGATGTCCGGCGTGTAGACGTCGACTGCCACAGGTTCTCCTCAGAAGCGGGCGCGGACAGGGCGTTCGCGCGGGGTCTTCCCGGCTACGCGCCAGCGTGCCTCACCCCGGCGGAGGGACGTGAGCATCGTGACTAGCGACCCGCACGGGGGCGGCCGGCAGCGACGGACGCACCGGTGGGGATCCTCGCAGTCGGTGCGGAAGCTGTCGCGGGCGCCGACGTGTTCAGGTACGTCCACGCCCACACGAGCGCGTCGAGACGGTCAGGGAGTCTTGCCCAGCCTGCCACGTCACGAGCTGCTGCTCTAGCTGCGGGAACGACCCGACGTGGGACACCTGCCCCCTCGTACGCGTCGGACGCGGGCTCCGCACGGGTGGCCTTCCCCGGGTGGCGTACACCTTGTCGACCCGGGCTGGGCCACGGTCGGGGGCCCGGAGGACACGGTCGACGTACGGGGCGACCTGCTCCACCTGGTCGAGGAGCGCAGTGGACCCGGACGCCACGTCGTCGTCCTGCCCGCGGACGAGACCCACCGCGGTGACGAGCTGCTGCTCCGTGGGCGGGACCCCTCGACGACACCAGCGGCGCGGAGGGCGGCGGCCTGCTCACGGATCCGCGACCACGTCGCGGGGATCGCGCGCCGCTGCACCGGGTCCACGAGGTTCGCTTCGTAGACGAGGACGTCGGACTCCGTGTCGAGGGCCGCGAGCCACGCCGCACGCCACTGCCCACCGGCCGTGTACCGACCGGAGGAGTCCTTGATGACGTACGTGCGGCCGTCACGGGCTCGGCCGGCGGTGACGATGCCCGCCTCGTCGTGGCCACCACCGGTGGTGTCCACAGCGGTGACGACACGGGGTAGGGCTGGTGCGGCGTCCACTCGGTAGGGGCGGATCCACGCCCACTGGAAGATGCCACCGGCTGCGGGCGTCGGGCGGCCTTGGAACAGCGACGACCACGTGCGGGCGTTGATCTGTTGCCCCTCGAAGTACGCGGCGTCGTGGACCTCGGAGTCGTGCTGGCCTTGCTGTGCGCTGATGAGGTACTCCCCGGGGCGTCGGCCGAGGGGGTCCGGGCCGGGGTACTCCTCGGTGGGGTGCTCGGCCTGCGCGGGGATGTTGATGACCTGCCAACGGTGCGCGTCGGGTTGGTTCAGGATCCGGCCGAGGAGGTCGTCCTCGTGCCACCGGGTCATGATGACGACGGTGACGCGGGGGATCGGGTGAGGAACACGTCGGTGTACCACGACCACACCCGCTCCCGGCGCAGCGCGGAGTCTGCGTCGGCGCGGTCGGCGTGGGGGTCGTCGATGACACCCCAGTCGATGGGCTTCCCTGTGAGGCCGGACCCGATGCCCGCGGCGACCATGCCGCCGCGGTGGCCGTGGAGGTCCCACCGGCCGGCTGCGTGGGACGACGGGTCGAGTCGGAGGCCGAGGAGGTCCCGGCCCCCGTACTTCGGGCCCTCGACACCCCACGCGTTGACGAGGTCGCGGACGTACGCGGCGTGCCCGTGGGCGAGGTGCTGCGCGTAGGACACGACGGCGACGCGGCGCTCAGGGTTGCGGAGCAGCGCCCACAGGGACCCGAACCGGGCCGCCCTCGTGGACTTCCCCCTCCTGCGGGGAGGCTGATCGCGACGCGGGTCTGCTCACCGCGGTCGGCGGCGAGGAGCGCCTCGTCGATCCGCGCGAGGGCGGGGGTCTGCACCGTGTTCGGGTCGAGCATCGCGGCCAGCGCGCCGGGGGACGTGAGCCCGACCTGTCGGACGAGGGCGTCCCAGAGCTGCGCGCGCTTCCCGGGCTCCCACCCAGCGGCTTGCGCGTCCACAGCAGCGGCGAGGCCGTCGAGGGACAGGCTCACGCCTCATCACCCACCAGCAGGGAGTACGTCGCGCAGGGCCACGACGCGCCCGAATCGCCGTCGTAGCCGTCGCTGTCGGGATCACGGCACGTAGGGCATCGGCGGGACTCCACGGGGTGACGGTGCCTGCGGCTCTCGCCGACGACCTCGACCGCGATGGGGTCTTGCCCCGGGACGTGGCCCGGGTAGGGGCCGAAGTCGCGGCAAGCGGTGCACCGGTCGGGGTGGTGGCGGAACGCCAAGTACCACTCCGTCTCGGGGGCGGTGTGCAACGCCAGCGCCTCGGTGAGGTTCACGCGGCGACCAGCAGCACGACGCCCACGAGGAGCCACAGCGCGGCGCCTGTGGCCACGTGGCGGGCGTACGGCACCCGACGGTGGGTGTCGGGCACCCGGTCCATGACGACCCACAGCAGGGCCAGGGACGACACGGCGGCGAGGCCCACGAGGACAGCGCCGATGACGGCGAGGACGCTCACCGGGGTCCACCGCGAGGGTCGCGTCGTCGTACGCCACCGACAAGCCGAGGGTGCGGCGGGTCGCCACGATCCGCTTCACCACGTTCGACGACGCCTGGTACGTCTTCCCCCGGGGACAGCCACGTCCCCCCCGGCAGGGGACGCCACGCAGCGGGGTCGTGCTTGCGGCGGAGCCCACCATTCACCTCAGCCCTCGAGTACCCCGTGGTCAGCATGAGGTCTTCCACAGCAGGCACAGGAACCGCGGGCACCGGCCGGGTGGTGGACACGGCCTGCCACGCTGCAGCGACCGCGCGCGCCAGCTCCGGGGGTTGCGGGCGGTGCGCCGGAAGTCAGGCGCCCCCTGCACGGTGAGGGTCCACCCGCCGGCGGGGCCCGGCGGACGGTGATAGTCACCTCAGACGCGGCGACGGGCGCATGATCGGTCACGAGACCTATCATGCGCCCGCCGTGTGGGTTGGTGCCCGCTCCTGTGGTTGGGGCGACCGGTCAGGTCACCAGCTCGGGCAGAGGGGACTCATCCACCACGGCCCGCTGACGATGTTGACGATGTCGGAGGACATCTTCGCTTGACGGTTCCCGAAGTAGACCGCGTTCACGCGTCCCTTGATGTGCCGATGATGACCTCGCGGGTTCTGCCGATCTGGCCGTGCAGCTCGTTGCGGCGCAGGTTGCACGCGAAGTACCCGGCGTTCACGAGGTAGCGGTCGGCGTACAGCCGTGAGGAGCTGGGGTTGCGGCCGTGGATGGTCTGGAGGTAGAGCTGCTCGCTGTACTTGAACCCGGCGTACGGGGCGGCGGCGGGTGCCACGGCGGGTGCGGCGGCGGTAGCCGGGGCGGCCATGGTCATCGCTCCTCCGGTGAGGAGGGTTGCTGCGGTGACGGTGGCGGCGATGGTGCGGCGGATCTTCACGGTGGTGCTCCCTTGCGGGTGGGCGCCGTCCTTGGCGGTGGTGTCCTGTTCGGCCGGGTGGCCGGTGGGGTGCCCGTCTCGGGGACGGGCACCCGGCTGCGACCCGGTCAGGCAGCGGCGTGAGCGTCTACGGCGGCCCGCCACTCAGCCTGCAGCTTCGCGTCGTAGCGGGGGCGGCGAGGTACGCGGCCTGCGCGGCTGCGACGCGGGCTGCGAGCTGGTCGGTGGCGGTCTGCGTGGTGTCCATGGGTAGGACACTACGCGCCGGGTGTGGGTGCGTCAACCCCTACCGTCAGGCGAGCCCCACCGACTTGAGGAGCGCCGTCACCCGCCGTGCGGCGTACCGGTTGTCCCCGCTGTGCTGAGCCCTCATCCACCGCGCGAACTGCACGTCGCCCTGCAGCTCCTGCAGCGCGCCCCGGTAGTCGACGGGCGGCACCACCGTCGGGGCCGGGGCCGGAGAGGGCGCAGGGACAGGTGCCACGTCCGGCGCCGCGGGGAACGGGTTCGGACGCCCCGTCAACGCCGCCAGGTCATCCCCGAGACCGTGCAAGTCCAGCCCAGTGGGGGACTGCCCGTTCGCGGCGAACCACTCCGGGGTGATGACCACCCACGCCTCAGCGACGTACCGGGTCCACCAAGCGTCGGTGAGCACCTGCTCCCGTCCCCAGGTGATGCAGCGGAACGCGGGGTCGACACCGGCCATGTGCGCACCCACGTGGACGGCGTGCCCACCCCACGACCCGGGCGCACCCTCAGCCCCAGCACCCACGTCCACGGGAGTCCCGCGTCGGTCTGCTTCTGCGCGGCGAGGGGCATGTCCGCGCCGATGAGGAGGTGCCCGAACAGGTGCAGCGCCGCCCGCACCTCGGCGGGATCCGACACCCGCACCTCCGCGAACGCCAGGACGGTGCCAGCCTTTACGGCCTGCTCGAGCATGGTCTGCATGACCACACCGTCGTCGTTGGCGCCGGTGGCCGGGTTGTACCCGGACGTCGCGGAGTAGAGGCCCACGACGTCACGCAGGGACGCGACGTCGGGGGTGCCGTCGCCGTACGCGCCGGCCGCGGTGAGGGCGTGGTACAGGGCTGCGGGTCCACAGTCCCCGATCTGGTCGTTGCCGTACAGCTCCACGACGGGACCCGGGACAGGTAGTCGATGGTGGTGGGGGTCTGGTCGGTGAGGCGGGCGGACAGGTGCGGGGCGAGCTTGAGGCGGGGCCGGTCCGGGGTTGCGGGGAGCAGGCCGAGTGCGCGTGCGGGCATGTCGTGTCCTTCGGGTCGTGGTCCGGTGCCGTCCCAGTAGACGGCAAGGAGGTGGTCGAGGAGTGCGCTGGTGAGGGTACGTCCGTCGCGGACGAGGTCGGCCATGAACTGCGCCCACGCGGTGTAACGGGGGCCACCGTACTTGTAGTGGTCTCCGGTGGACACGACCATGAACGGGCCAGCCATGCACCAGTCGAGGACGAACACGGCGGCGGTGTGACCAGCGTCGGTGGGGAGGCTGCTGGCGTTGATGCCGGGGAGGCGGACCCGGAACGCGAGGGGGTCGTCTGCTCGGCGGAGGGCTGCCCGAACGGCTGCTCCACCTCCGCGGTCCACGTGGCTTCGACGTCCACGGTGTCCCCGTCCCAGTACCGACCGTCGGCCATGGACGCCCCGGTAATGGTCCAGCTCACGCGCCGCCTCCCTCAGGTATGCCGCCGCCGCGCAACCGCAGTGGGTCGTCGGCGAACTGCCCAAGGCCACGGTTGCAGGTGCCGCAGAGGATGCCTCGGACAGCACCCGTGGCGTGGTCATGGTCAACGTGGTACCCCTCGGGGCACAGCCGACGACAGATCGCGCACACGCCGCCTTGACCTGCGAGGAGGTCCTGAAACGCTCGACGTGTCAGCCCGTACTTACGGCGAATGTGCTTGAACTTGTGGTAGTCCGGGTCGCGGTGATAGCGAGCACGGACGTACTCGTTATGGCAGTCGAGGCACACAGCCGCCTTGCCCAGCCGCCCCGCGCGTGATCGTTGAAATCGTCGAGCGGCTTAGCCACCTGGCAGGTGGTGCACGTCTTCACGCCCCGTACCTAGGCTTGTAGCGCATCGCGCACGCTGCTGCTGCACCCGCCGCGATCACTGCCGCGTCATCCCATCCGCCAGTCCGCTTGTCGAGCGGATTGAACAGGTGCCACCCGACCCACGCGAGTGGGGGAACACGAGCAGTCTCACGGGCAGTCGGGTGCGGAGCCCCCACCACGTCGCGGACAGGCCCGCCACTCGAGCACCCCGAACGCGGCGAGTGACCCCCGGCCCACGCGTACCACGGGACACGGTGGGCGGGGATGCGTGGCAGGTTCACGGGGTCCTCCTGAGTAGGGCGGCGATCTCGGCCACGGTAGCCGTGTCGAGGCGGTCGGGGATGGCCTCAGCGAATCCGTCGTCGGTGAGGAGGGACCAGTCCCCACCGAGGGGCCCCGCACGCCACACGGGCACTGTGGCGGGGTCCTCACGCTGGTCCACCCGCCACCCCAGAGCAGACGCTAGACCGGGGTGCGCTTCGGCCCACCCGTGGCAGCCGGTGGTCCCGGAGCCGTGGAGTAGGAGCCCGTTCGCGGGGGACGCGGTGCCGGTGCGGGAGCCGCCACCCATGCCGCGGGCGCGGCGGTGTTGGATCGTCAGCCCGGTCGTGGCACCGCAGCCGGCGCACCACTGGTCCCGGGCGTGGACGGCGGCCCGCACCTCCGCGGGGAACGCGCCACCGGTCACCGGGTCCCCTTCCGCTTCTGGTGCTTGCAGGTGCACACGAACCGCCACACGATCTGCGTGTCCCGGTCGCGGTGCTCCGCCCCGGACGTGCACGCGGCGCACTCGTCGAACGTGCACCGGATGCAGAGCGAACGCCACGTCCTCGGCTTCACCACCCGCACTCTGCCTCACCCCGTGGGTCACCACCGGTCCGGCCAGCCCACTTGTCGGTCCCAGACAGCGCGCGCGGACGGGGTGAGGTCCCACAGCATCGACGTGGACTGCACCCCGGGGACGCGGCGGTGCTGGCCCGTCCACACCAGCCACCCGTGCAGGACCAGCTCCCGGCGGCGCGCGGACACCGTCTGGTGCTTGAGCTGCAGCCGCCGCTCGAGTTCCCGGTCGGTGGACGGGCCGACGGCGCGGACGGCGCGGACGATGGACAGCTTCACCGCGGTGAGGGCGGCCCGGTCAAGGACCCCAACCGTCTCGGCCTGCGACACGGTCGCGCCGGCGGGAAGGAACGCCCGGGTGTCGGTGAGGGGTGGGAGGTCGGTGGTGCCGTGGGGGAACGCGGTAGCGAGCTTCTGCTCCGGGGTCCGGGACGCCCACCAGTCCTCCGCGGCGGCGGCGAGGTCACGCACCGGGCTCCACCTCCCGCGCCTGTTCCCGCAACCACTCCGCGACAGGCTCGTCCGGCAAGGTGGGGTCGTCACCCCACAGCCGATCCGCGTACTCGTCGAGGACGTCAGCCACCACCTGCGGGTACACGGCCCCGAGGAGCTGCCGTGCCGTGGTGGTGATGCTGTGCCGCTGCATGGGCTCCACGTCCGCCCACGCCGTCGTCCGCGGGTACGCCTCCCACATGACCTCAGCGAGGGCGTCCACAGCCGTGTCGGTGGGCTCAGGCATCCCCGGCCGCCTCCCCCGCAGCGGCCCGGCACGCGTCCCGCGCAGCCGTGTACGCCGGCACCGTGTCGTTGAGGTCGGCCTGCGCTGCCTTCGCGTCAGCGAGCGCGTCCTGCAACGCGGCGAGGTCCCCGTCGCCGACGGCGGCGAACCCGTCGGACGCGGCGTAGAACCCTTGCCCGGCGGTGGTGAACCCGTCGTCTGCTTTGTCGAGGGCGGTGAGGCACTGGTCGGGGATGACGGTGGGCCCGGGGACCTCGACGCGGCGTTCGACGGTGCGGGTCGCGGTGGCCGTGCCGGTGTGTCCGGCGCTCGCGGTGCAGGCGCCCATCCCGAACACGACGAGGGCGGCGACGATGCCGGCGGCCAGGTTGCGGCGGCGGTGGGGGTGCGGGTGGTCGGCGGTGGGGTCGGGGTTCGGGATGGTGGTGGTCACGGCGTCTGCTCCGGGGTGGTGTCGGTGATGGCCAGGTGGGCGAGAGCACGCCAGAACGTGCGCGCGCCACCTCCGGGCGCGGCGGGGTCGTGCTCGGCCCATGGGCTCCGCGGGGCGGGGTTGCCTTCGTCGGGGCGCATGGCCGCGGCCAAAGCGTAGAGGCGACGTGCAAGGTCGTCGGCGGCGAAGTTGTCGGAACTGCCGGGCTGCGCAGCGGCCCGCGCCTCGTTGGAATTGGCCAGCTCGGCCCACGCCTCGTCCCGCTGACGCACCACCTCACGGACACCGGAGAGGAGCCCTCCGTCTCACGGTTCGGCAGCGCCTCGGCCAGCACGCCCAGCGCCTTGCGGCGCAGCACCTTGAACACGGCGCCGTCGACCTGCTCCCTCCTCATCTCATCCACCCGGGCACGCTCACGCTCGTTGTAGAACAGCCCCACCGCGTCGAGGGTGGCCACGAGGTGCTGGGCGAACGACGCCCCCACACGTTCCAGCCGCAAGCGCAGCCGCCCGCGTTGCGGCGGGTGTGGTACTCGAGGAGCTTGCGGGCCTGCTCCTCCGGGGTGTCCGTCGGGGTGGCCAGCGCCGGGGAACGCGCGGGGGTGCGGGTGGTGGTGAAGGGCGGGGCGTCGCGGTAGCGGAGGACGCCGGGACCGGTGACGGTGATCTCCGTGGGCCAGGCCGGCACTTCCCCGGTGGGCTGCTCGTCTTCCATGACCTCGTCCTCCGGGGTGATGAGGCTGCCGTGGATGGGGCAGGAGGACCGGTCGGACCACGTGCACGGGTCCATGGCGGGGCCACAGCCCTGCTCGGCGGTGGGGGCGCGGTGGTCGCGGACGTCGTACGGCAGGGCCGCCAGCGCCACCGGGTCGTCGAGCACGGCGCGAACCTCAGCGAGGAGGTACCGGGCCGCCCGGTAGTCCGGTGACGTCGCGGGCTTGTCCTCGGGGATGGTCTCCCGTGGAGCCACGCCACCGGCGTACCCCAGGCAGTGAGATGGCCCGTGCTGCTGCCGATGTCGACCCCTGCGCTTCGGCGTGGTCGAGGGCGCGGCGCATGACGGCCAACGCGGCATGCCCGGTGTCGTTGTGACTGGCGCGGTAGTCGTGGAACTCGGCGTCCTCGTCGGGGTCGTCGCCCCAGCGTGTGCCGTGGTCGCGGAGGAGGACGCGGCCCGTGGGGCGGTAGCGGGGGCCGAGGGTGATGTTGCTGGTGTCGGTCATGGTGTGGGGGCTCCGGTCAGAACAGGGCGCGGGCGAGGGAGGTGATGGCCCAGGCGGCGAGGACGACGACTGCGGCGGTGATGGCGAGGCCGGTGACGGCGGCGAGGGTGGCGCCGATGAGGCGGCCGGCGCGGACGGCGAGGGGATCGCGGTAGCGGTACACGGCGGTCAGCCCATCAGGTGGATGAGGGTGACGATGACGCCGGTGAAGAAGCCGGCGCCGAGGGCCATGCCGATGGCGTAGGGCACCCAGGGGGAGCAGACGGGGCGGTCGGGGTGGCGGGTGCTCATCGCGCACCCGCCTCGGTGGTGTGGCCCATGACGCAGCGAGCGTGCGGCTGGAACGTGGTCTCCCGTCAGCGATGGCCGCCGCGGTGACGCCGATCCACAGGGCGTACCCGCTGACGGCGGGGTAGCGCATGGTGCAGCCGGGGCAGGTGGGGGCCTCGGCGGCGAGGGACGGCCGGTGGCGGTCATGCCGCACGCGGTGTCCCCGGTGCTGTTGTGGGCGATGGTGGCGACGTGGGTGTACTCGCCGCCGCGGACGATGCGGGTCAGGCTCTCGGTGGGGTCATGCGGGTGACACTACCCGGCGAGTGCGGGTGCGTCAACGCTAGATGGGCCGGTCATCCACCAGGACCCACAGCCCCCGCAGTCCCGGTGCCCCATCCCCCGTTGTCCGTCTTCGCCCTCAGGTGCGCGCGCAGACCAGGGCAGACGAACCCCGTGCGCTCCTGCGCGCACACCTCACACCGGAACCGCATGAACCACTCAGCCGGCGCGTGCCCACGCTGGCACCCCCGCGGCCGACCGCAGCACGGGACCTCGGCGTCGAAGTCGATGAGGGAGTCCAGCGCCTCGGCGGTGACCGTCACGACGCCTGCTCCTCCCGGCCCCCGTCGTACACCGCGAGCCCCTTGATGATCCGCGCCGCCGTCTCCTCCACCTGCGGATCCCGCGGACCCTCCATCCCGAACCGCGCCGTCGCACCACCCGTCAACACCTGCACCTTGTCGATCGCAATCGCAGCCGTCGTCATCATCGTCTTCCGCTCCGCCGCGTACGGCTGCCGCTCCACCTCCGCGACCTCCCACACACCAGGCTCGTTCAGCCCCCCGACAGCGTCACGATCTTCTTCTCCACGAACGCCACCCGGAGCTGGTCCAGCTCCGCGTTCGCCTCCACGAGGAGCCGATCAGCCAACGCCGTCTTCCGCGCCTCCAACGACAGCCGGGCAGCAGCCACCGCAGCCGTCGCTTTCGACTCCACCTCCGTGACGACGCCCGCGTTCTTGGCCCAGGTGCGGATGGTGTTCGCGGGGACGCCGTGGGTCTTGGCGGCGGCGTCGGCTCCGTCGGTGCGGAAGGTGTTGAGGGCGGCGGCGCGGATCTCGGGGACCACTCGCGGCGGGACGGGTTGCCGGTCATGGGGTGGGCTCCTCGTCTTCGTCTTCGTGCCACTCGGCTCCACAGCGGGCGCACTCCATGGTGCGGATGCCGCCGTGGGTGTCACGCTCGACCTCCTCGTGCCCGAGCGCGTAGCAGTCGTCGTCGTCATCCATGGGTGGGCTCCTGTCGGGTGGCCTGGTAGCGGGTGGCGCCGTGGTAGTCGCCACCGACGGCCTTGACTCTGCGCTGGTCGATGAGGGTGGCGAGGTCGTGGGCGAGGGTCGTGGCTGTGGTGGTGGGGCGGGCCTCGAGGATCTCGCTGGCTGTGGCGGGGCGTGGGGTGAGGTAGGTGACGAGGGCGTCGCGGCGGACTTCGTGGGCGATGCGACGAGCCGGCCGGGCGGTCACGACGGCTTCCGTCCACGAGGGCGCGCAGCTCGGTTGCGCTTTCGTCGTAGGCGTCGCCGTCAGGTCCGCCGATACAGCCTCGTTCGTAGAGGTCGTCGGCCAGGGCGCGCACGTCGGCCCGCAGCTTCTCGCGCGCGGCCTCCATAGCCTTGGCAGCATCTCGGGTGGCTGCCAACTCGCGGTTCAGTGAGGACAGGGCTCGCCCGTTGTTGGTGGACCACATGCGGTGGGTCTCCCGGAGCCGGTCGTGCTCGGCGCGGGGACGAACGCCTCAGCCAGGACCAGCGCCAGGGCGTCCAGCACGGCCGTCGTCGTCACGGAGTCGGAGTGCGGGTGCGCGGCCAGGGCCTTGAGGACGGCCTCCCGTGAGCCGTCGGGCCAGGGAAGTCGCGCGGCGACACGTCAGCGGTCATGGGCGCAGCTCCGTCACGGGGAAAGCGCCGGGCGCACCCTCGTCGGCCATGTTGAACCACATCTCGCCGTCCTCGGAGGGCTCTTCCGTGGTGACGGCCCAGGTGTGGGTGACGTCCTCCGCGGTCCATGGCTCGTCGAGGGCGTCGTGCCCGTAGAGGTGCAGGGCGATGGCGTTCGCGGCGGCGGCGAACTCAGCGGGCTCGATGTGGCCGAACCCCAGTGCTCGCCGTCCTCACCTTCGATCATCGGCAGGCTGGTGACGCTAGGGGCGCCGGTGTGGAAGTCATCGGCCGTCAAGGGCCTGAGGGGGGCATCGGTGCTCACGGGTGGGTCTCCTTGGGTGGGTTCGGGCCAGCACTTCCGGCAACGGTCAACGGGTGGGACGGACGACAGGGGCAATGCGCCGATGGATCGGTGCTCCAGTCCGCAGGTCGTGGAGCGGCTGGGAAACTCGTGATGGTGCCAAAGGCCATCGCCGGGGTGGCGGATTGCGGTGGGGTCGTCGGTCACGGAGCCACCTGCCACGGGCCAGCAGGACGACGCCGGAGGACAGAGAGGAACTCAGCTCGGCTTGCTACCGACCGTGCGCCTTCCTCGGACGAGAACCGTGCCGCACTCCCGTCGCCGTACTGGACACCCCACTCCCAGTCGTCGGGGCCGACGAGCCTCCACCCGGCAGCCTTGAGGGCAGCGAGGACAGCGTCTGCACAGGCGTCGGGACGTTCCGGGATCGCGTAGAACTGCACGATCTCGTTCGCTACGACCCAGCGCGCCGTAGGTCCGTCGTCGCGGGCGGTGGGGGCCTGCTCACCGGTCATGCGTACTGCCTCCCGTAGTAGTCGCCGTCGCAGCGGCATCCCTCGTGCGTCTGGCAGTCCGCGCAGCACGCGGGGTCCGTCGGGCAGTCGTGCGCGGGGGCCTGCTCACCGGTCACGTCAGCCACGAGGGGCCTCCCCGGCAACACGAGAACGGTGAGCGATGAGGTGCTCGCGCAGGAGACGCCGGACCTCCCGATGGGCAGCTCGTCACGGTCGTTGAGCACGCCGCCATCCGCCGTGCCGAACATCGCACGGTCCAGCGTCTCGAACTCGTCGGTGGTGGTGTCTGCGGTGGCACGCTCCTCCGCCTCCCGGTCGAAGCGGCGGACTGCCTCCAACGCGGACGCCGCCACGTCCGCCGCGGTGGCGCGGTTCGGGTAGGAACGTCCTGTCTGCTCGTCCCGCAGCTCGGGACCGTCCCACCACCACGCCGACGAGTCCGCATCGGGGAGGTCGACGGGCACCGCGGCCCGCAACCGCTCCACCTCGGTTTCGGCGGCGAGAGCGCGACACTGCCACTCGCCCGCGTGAGCGTCGTGCGTGTCGACCATGCTGCCGTAGCTCTCAACCTCGCTGCGGGCATCGTCACGCTCGCGCACAGCAGTGGCCAGCTCATCAGTCAACTTGAACCAACCCTCGGCCAGCTCGGCGCGGACCTTCGCGGTCTCGGCGGCGATGACTCGACGCATCGGCTTCGACGCCAGCAGCTCGCGGGTTGAGTGCCCGAGGTTGCGGCCGTTGAAGAACCACCGGTAGATCACCGCGTCGACGTCGCGGAGGAGGTCGTCGTCGATGACGGGGCCTGCTCGGTGTCACCCACGGTGGGCCCCCGGGTCGTTCGCGATCCGCGCTTCCGTGGCCGCGTCGATGATCGACACCGCCACCCGGTCCGCGTCCTCCTGCGTCAGCAGCACCGACGGCAGGCCCGGAATGGCCAGCTCGACACACCAGACGCGGTCCCCTTCCTGCGGGGTGATGGCCACGTGCACCGGGACCGTGAGTGCCCGGCGTGACGAGGCAGTGCGTACGTAGGCGGGTGGGTCGAGGAACGGCATGAGGTCAGGTCTCCCAGGGGTAGGGGGCGGCGGGCAGGTTCGTGGTGGCCCACCGCTCGAGGTCGGTGATGGTGAAGCGGCGGTGTCCGCCCTGCGCGTTCAGGCGGGCGGCGCGGCCGGTGAGCTGCCCGGACCCGCGGGGGTGCGGGGCGAGGCGCTGGCACGGTAGGTGCCGGCGGTCGTCGTCGGGGAGGTCGGCGTACCGGTTGATCGTGTTCAGGTGCAGCCCGAGGTACGTGGCGGCCTGCCCGGCGGACAGGAGCACGGCGCGGGGTGGGGGTACTTCGTGGACGTGTTCGGCATGGTCGCAACCCTACTCGCCGGGTGTGGGTGCTGCGGCGAGGATGGCCGCGGCCTGCTCCTCGGTGGGGCCGAACCCGTCGGGCCAGTGGGGTGCGATGGCCACCCGGGTGCGGTCCGCGAGGTCCTGTAGGGGTTCGGTCTCGTCGAGGTGGGTAGCGGTGAACACCTTGTCGATGACGCCGGGACTGACGTCCTCGGTGATGTCGAGCGCGCGCACCGGCCGACCCACGTAGCGGTCGTGTGCAATTGCGGGGTCCTCCATGAGGAGCCGGCGGGCGAGAATGCCGGCGCGGCTGTGGCGCTGCGGGAGGGGCGGCAGAGGGATGATGGGCATGACTCGACCCTAGTCGTCGTGTGTGGGTGCGTCAACACGTGCGGTCGTGGGCAGCGCGTCGAGCTGGTCCCCGATGCTGTCCGCGAGCCACCGCGCACGCCACGACTCATCCTCGTCGTCGGTGGTGTCGGCGAGCAGGAGGAGCCCGTCGATGATGAGGGCGGCGGTGTGTGCGGCGGGGAGCATGAGGCGGACGGCCATGCCCCATGCTCCCCCGGCTGGCGGGTCAGCCGTAGTCCCACCACTCCGGTGGTTCGTCCGGGCCCGGGTCGTCGGGGTGAAACCGGACGACGTCGTGGGGCGTCCAGTCGGGGTCCACCCCGTCGTCCGGTTCCTCGGGCGGGGTGGCCACGACGGGCAGGGGGTGGCGGGGACACCCGGGGGCGCCTCGCACGACCGCGGTGGTGCGGTCGGGGATGGTGAACCGCACGGGCTCCCCGGCGTACCGCGCGGGGTGCAGCGCCCGCAACCGTGTGGGACGCCCACCGGCGCTGTTCGCGGCCGTGCAGTCCGCGAGGGGTTGCGCCTTGCACCACGGGCACACGCGGCGCCGTGCGGCCACTGTGGCGTCCGATGGGGGCTCGGTGCCCAACGCGTCGTGCAGGGCCTGACGGACGTCCTGCGGGGTCACGTGCGCCCCCTCGGGAGCTGCCGGCCGAGACCCTGCCCGATGGCCTCACGGACGCGGGCGGCCACGGACCGGTCGTGGGCGTCCACGGGGATCGCGTCGGGCACCACGACGTGGGGGTCCTCACCGTCCCCGATCCGGCGGATGACGCTCCACCACCACGCCAGCTCGACGTGGGGTGACGCATCGGCCACGTCCGGTGGGGGTACGCCCGGTAGTGCTCGACGTGGGTGAGGAGCTTCGCCCTGGCCTCGCGGACCGCGGTGTCCACGTCCTGCGCGTCCACGA
The DNA here is from genome assembly GCA_014182885.2 of Eucalyptus caleyi. NCBI lineage: Eukaryota > Viridiplantae > Streptophyta > Magnoliopsida > Myrtales > Myrtaceae > Eucalyptus > Eucalyptus caleyi. Next base: position 59,742 of record JABUKJ020000014.1, read on the forward strand.
ACGCCCGCCCCGCACCGAACGTCCCACCATCCGTCAGGGCCTCCACAGCGGCCTGCACCTGCCGGGCGGGGTAGCGGCCCAGGATCCGCCCCCAGTCCTGCACGGCGCCCTCCTGCAACGTCATGCGGGGGCACCTGCGGCGGACCTCAGCGAGGAGGCGGACCGTCTCCTCCCGGTTCACCAGCGGGGCCGTTCGATCTGAGCTTGCGACGGCTGCTCCAACGCCCACTGTGCGTCCGCAGCGACAGCGGCCCGGACGTTCGCGTGGAGCTGCTGCTCCCTCGACGGGGCCACGGGTCCACGGGCGGGTAGCGGTCGTCCTCCCACCGGCCGGCGCGCAGCCACGTCCCCGGGTGAGCGGTGAACTGCGGGTCCCGGTTGGGGTCGTCGCGGTAGGTGCGGGCACCGTCGAGGACGTCGCCACGCTGGTCTACGTCGACCCTCAGCCACGCCTTCCGCGCGTCGGCCTTCCCCGCCTTGCGGGGGTACACCGCCAGAACTCCTCGAAGCTCGGACCCGCCGCGACGTCGTCGCGGCCTGGGGTTGTCTTCCTAGATCCATCTTCTTCTAGTTCGTCTTCTTCCTCCGTCACTGGTGACGCCAGGGTGGCGTCACCAGTGACGCCAGTGGCGTCACCAGTGACGCCAGGGGGTGCAGGGATGACACCCCAACCCCGGCGGGTGAGGTGCAGGTGGTAGCGAGACGGCAACCGGACCCGCTGCTCGTCATCGCCGTACCGCGCTTCGACCGTCACGGCACCAACGTCCACGAGGTCGCGGAGCGCTCGTCGGAGCGCGCGCTCGACGGTGCTCTCGGACATGCTCAGTTCCTTCGCGACCCGGGCCACGGCGGGACGGGCGCCGTCGCGCATCCACGCGTACGCGGCGAGCTGGGCGTACACCACGACGGCGGTCGGCTTCACCGCGGACAGGAGCCAGTGGGGGACCTTCGACCACTGCTCGCGTTCCTGCGTGATGAGGGGCGTGTCGTCCATGTCATTCCTCTCCTCCGGTGGAGAGCCGCCGCAGCGCGCTACCATGAGGACGGCGCTGCTGCTGGACCCTCACCCGGCCTGTGGGTGGTTGGTCCGAGAGCCCCCGGTGCGACCCGGGGGCTCTCGTCGTTGCTGGGGGTGACTCTACGCCGACGCGGACTGCGGCCCGCTGTACGTCCACGAGTGACCTGTCTCGTCCGTGTGGCGACCCATCTCCTCCGTGACCCACCCGAGGGACGTGGCGGTCACGGTCGTGGAGCACCACGCGCACACCGCGACGTGCGTCGGTCGACCATCGGAGATGGCCGCGGCGGCGTCTCGTTCCTTCTGCGCCCGGCGCCGCTCACGGCGGACGTGGTTGTCGGTGCGCAGCTCACCACCCCACACGCCGTAGTGCTCCTCCCGCGCCGCGGCCTGCTCCCCGCACACGATCTTCACGGGGCAGAGGTGGCACACCGCGAGGGCGTGCCTCGTGCGGGCCGACAGGGCGTCCGCGGGGCCGTCGGGGAACCACGCGTCCGGGTCCGCGTCACCGAGGCACGCGGCGTCCTGCGGGTACTCCGCGGGGCGCTCACCAGACCACCGGGACCAGCTCGGACACGACGATCCACACCGCGGGCCCGGCGTCCGGGTCAGGGTCGTGGATGGTGGGCAGCGTGGTGCGGTAGTACGCGCCGTTGTCGTCCGCGGCGATCCCGAGGCCCTTGAGGACCATGCCGTCGTTGAGGCACTTGAGGGCCCCGCCGATGAGGTTCTCCACGTCGCGGGTTCGGCGGTCTCGCGGCCGGTAGTGCAAGGCCGTGGTGAACCCTTCCCACCGTGGGCGACCAGCCGCGTACCACGCTGCAGTGCCGTACCCGTTCCATTCCTTCCGCAACCGGGCACCGACGCGCCAGTGGCCACCGTTCAGCTCGTTCGCGGACAAGCACCGCGTCACCCCGGCAGGACGTACGTGAACGACGCCTCACCCGCCACCAGCTCACGCGTCACAGCGCGATGGCTTCCTGCTCCCACAACTTCCCCTCCCTCGTCTTCGCAGCCTCGTACAACGTCGACCGGGTCACCGGCCGACCATCAGCCAGGACCGCCCCGTCCAGCTTGTCCAGCATGTCCGCGATGGTGAACCCCTCCTCAGCCCACGCCAGCACCAGCCGTCGCAGCAGGACCGGCACCCGGGCCGTCCCCCGAGAACGCGGGCGGTTCCTCCGCGAGGCGTTCCACGATCAGGGGCAGGGCGTTCGGGTCGGTGAGGGACACCTCGACGGTGGTCCGTTCCGCTCGAGCGCCGGTGCGGGCCGAGGCGGGGAGGCCACCGCAGTACCCTGCGACGTCCACGGTCAGGCACCGGGCCCGGCAGGTGGCGAGGACGGGGCACGACGCGCACGCCGACTCACACGCCGCCACGTCCGCCGGGTACCACCGCGGGTCGGTGCCACCGTCGGGGTGTACCACTGCCCGTTCACGGCGGCCTCAGCCTCCGCGTCCGGGGTGAGCCACAACGGGTCCACCCCGGACGCCAGCAGCACTACACACGGCACCGTCACGAGCCCTTCACCCGCCATGGGTGACCGGGGAGTCCCATGTAGAGGACGCACCCGGCGGCCTCCACGATGGCCCGGACCAGCTTCTCGACTTCGGCCGGGTCCGTGGGCAGGTAGGCCGCGTACGCCTCTTCCCGGTTGCCCATCGGCAGCACGCCCAGCGTGGAGGACGAGACCCCCGCCTCAACGACCAGCTCGTCCCCTTCGCTGTCAGTCCAGGAGTACCCCTGCCCGCTCACGAGGCACCGCCAAGGGACAGGACGGGGGCGAGGTCCCCGGACGTCCACGCCTGCGCGATGGCAGCAGCCTGCGCCGGGGTCGGCTTCCCCACCTGCAGCCCCGGGGCACCGGGCTCGGACAGCTCCGCCCACGCGGGCAGCTCACCCGTGGCTAGGGCCGTGGCCGTGACGTCCTTGAGGACGGCCGCCGTGTAGGAACGCCGGACCTCTCGGTGTTCCGGGACGACCTGCACCTCACCCGGGGCGGTCCACGCCACGTGCGCGAGGAACGCCTCCGGGTCCACGATGAGGGCCACCGGTGCCCGGCCGGCGGTGCGCGTCACCCGCCCCACCACCGTCCCATCCGGGAGGGCAGCGACCTTCCTGTCCCCGCCCGCAGCCGCCCACTGATGGCCACCCGTAGGGCCCGCTCGTGCGCGTCGAGGCGCTGCTTCACCTCGGCCACTGCCGCGAGGCCGAGGGCCAGCTCGTCGTCTGTCATGGCGTCCACCCCGGTCAGCTCGGTGGTGGTCTTGTCGGTCATGCCTGCTCCTCGGGGGTGTTGTGCTCGGGGGCGATCTCGCGGGCACGGGCAATGAACGCCTGCTCCGCCGGGGAGTCGTCGCCCGGGGTGAAGACGCCCGCGTTGACGGCGTCGGCGTGCAGCACCTCGAGGAGGTCCGGGTCGGTGGTGTCCTTCAGCTCCTTTGGCCAGTTCCGACCGGGCTCCGCGGGCGGTGTGGCCACGGGTCGGGCTGCAGCTACCCGGGCGGCCGGCGCCGGGGCGGGCTCCTCCTGCCCGGATTTCGTACGCTCCGCGGCCTCGGACTTCGACCACAGGTAGGTGGCCACCCCGTGCCGCATGGCCGCGTTCCGCAGGGCGTCCCCGATGACTTCCTTGATCGCGTTCGGGCCGCGCTTCCCGCCCGGGTCGCCGTACCCGAGGCGGGTCACCCCGAGGACGGTGAGCTTGATCCACATACCGTCGTCGTTCATCAGCGGGGTGCCCTGCTCCGTGGTGGCCATCGGCTCCCACGACCAGAACGGGTCCGCCTCACCGAGGCGGGCCGTGATGCCCGCGTGGCCGATGTAGTCGAGGTGCATGGAGCGGGCATGCCACCCACCGCAGAAGTACCCGTCGGCGCTGTACCGCGACCCGCGCTCGCACTTCCCCTTGTCCTGGTCCTCCCGCTTGAGCTGCTTCGGGAGCTTCTCCACCTGGTCCGGGGGAACGGGGCCGTCAGTGGACGAGGGCCGCGTTGAACTCGGCGCGGGGCATGACCCGCCCGTCAGGGAGCGTGATCGTCTGCGGCTGCTCGCTCATGCTCAGGCCGCCCAGACGACGTCGGTGACTTCGTCGCGGACGGTGCGGATGGCGCGGGCATCCGTCTGCTCCACGTCCGTGAGCGGTTCGCATCCCCACGCCGCCAGTAGCACCCCGGCACTGGCAGCGTTGTCGGTCTGGAACGTGCACGCGACGTCGGTGGCGCTGTAGTGGTAGCCGCGGGCGGTGGCGGCGAGGATCGGGACGCCGGCTGCGCCAGCGATGGCCGCGAGGTCCGCGAGGTGCTGCGCGTGGGTGGCGATCCACAGCTCGCGGTGTGGGTAGGACATCGACACGGTAGGGCCTTCCTGTGGGCGGGTGCTGTCCCCCGGTGAAGTCGCACCGGTCGGTGCAGTGGGGCGGGGGCCCGCAACCCCCGGAGGGGCGTGCCACCCACACTAGCCGCGTTGACGCACCCACACAACCGGGGTAGCTTCGTGGCATGGCTCACACCCTCGGAGCGATCCTGCTCGCCCTCGTCGGTACCGCCGCCGCATACGGCTGGCACCTCGACAACGTCACCGCCCGCACCCGCCGACAGGAGACCCGCACATGGCGCTGAACACGTACCTCAACCAACCGTTCCACCACACCCCCACCAGCTACCAGCCGAGCGACGCTCAGCCCCCGCAGAGCCGGCGCTCACCACCCCCGACCCCATCAACCACCCCGCCGCCCCCTTCACCGAAGGCGACCACGTCCGCCACATCGACCGGCCCCGCGACATCTACACCGTCGCCTCCTGCCACCTGCGCTACGGCACCACGTGGGACGTCGAAGTCAGCCACCCCTACGGCAGCCGCGACCGGTGGCCCGCCGAACACCTCACCCTCATCGCCCCCTGAACACACAGCGAGCCCCGCCCCGGGGAAGTGGGGCGGGGCTCGCTGCGCGCCTCGGTGGACCCTACGCGTCGGGGCCCCCGACGTACTGGGCCTCGTCCGCGGCCTGCGGCGTAGACCCCGCAGGCTTCTCCGTGTTCGGCACGGTGTACGTCAACGCACCCGCGATGATGAACGCGACGGCCACGGATCCCCACTCCTGGTCCGTGATGCGCCCGTCGAGGAGCGCGGCCTGGTACGTGCCGCCCCCTGAGATCGTCGCAGCTACCAACGCCTTCGCGATGGTGCCCGGGTTGAACGCCATGTGGTACCCCCTCTCAGACTCGCGCAAGCACACCGTACGTCGCGGTGAACACCTCCCCATCCGGGTCGATGCCCCCACGTCTGCACCTCACGGACACCACGCTCCGTGTCGGCCCCGAAGTCCCCATCCAGACCAGCACCGGGACGCATCCCGAGGTAGTTCTGCAGCACCTCCACACCGAGACCCTCCGACCCTGAGCGGAGCACACCGAACGGGCGGAGCATCCCGTACACCCACGTCATCGACCCCACCACGCCGTCCGTGGCGAGGACGTTGATCCGCTGCCGCTCCACCACCGCGGCCTCCGTGGCGTCCCCGAAGTCGCCGTCCGGGTCCACACCAAGGCACCGCTGCAGCAGGACCACCCACCCGCCCGTGTCGCCCTTGCGCAGCACAGGCAGCGCCACAGGCGGGCGCCCCACGAGGGACACCGGCGCCGGGGCAGCCGGCGCCTCGATCGGCTGCAGCGGGTCCGGGGTCGACGCGGGCTGCGCCGTACGCGCCTCGATCTTCCGGGCCACCGCGGACACCTCAGCGTTCGTCCCTCGGATCTCCCAGTGCATCCCGTCGATGGTGCCGGACGAGAACTCGAGCCAGGCCACGACCCCGTCGACCTCGGCGAGGATCTTCCGCACCTCCGCGATCTGCGTGGCCGTCCACGTGCCCCGCTTCCCGTTCGGGTGCTTCGGCGCGTTCCAGTCGAATGCCGTGCCACCAGCGTGACAGGACAGGTTGTTGGCGTTCGCGTTCTTCCGGTAGGCGTACCCCCAGCAGCCAGGCATGACGCCTCGCTCGACGCGGGCGTTGAGCTGCTCCGCGACGTAGAACAGGACGATCGCGACGTCACCCCGGCGCAGGCCCGGGGCCAGCTTCACCCCGTCGCTGCCCGGGACGACCCGGTTGTCCAGCCCACCGAAAGCGACCGGGTTAGCCGACGCGATCCACCCGTTGTACGAACGCTCCACCATCGTCTACCCCTCACCGGCGCCCGCTGCGCCGTGCTCGTCCTCTCGGATCTTGCCGATGTCCTCACCCGTGTCCGGGTCGATGCCCTTGCGGGTGGCCAACTGCCGCAGACGCCACGACTCCAACGACTCGCGCTCCAACCGGCCATGCATCACCCGCAGTTCCTCGCGGTGCCGTTCCTCCTGCGCCCGGTTCTCCACCCGGTGACGTTCCTCCTGAGCGCGCATCTCCTCCCGGTGCCGTTCCTCCTGCTGCTCGAACGTCACCCGGAAGTCTTCGCGCGCCCTCTGCACGTCACCTTGCAAGGTGCGGATCTGTTCGTGAAGCTCCTCAACCTCACCGCGGAGAGACGAACGTCCTTGTCTCGCTCAGTCTCAGCGGCATCGGCGCGCTGCTTCTCCTTCGCCGCGCGTGCGTCCGCCTCCGCGACCCGCTCACGGCGGCCCTTCGCGTACTCACGTGCCGCGAACCCAAGCCCGCCGACGACGGTGAGGCCCAACCCGCCAGGCGCGAGGTACGTCGACACAGGGTCGGCCGTTGCAGGGACAGCCGCAGCCGCCAGGACGATGTGGTGTATCAGACTCACACGAGCCGCCTAACCGCTGGCATCAGCGACAGAACCCGCGCCGCCGCTAGGGTCGCCGCGAGGATCGCCGCCCCACCCCGGACCACCCGGAGATGTTGCCGCTGTGACTAGCTGCACCCTGCAGCAGTGCTGTGCCGTACCCGACGTGCACAGCAGTGGCTAAGATCAACCCGACGACCACGGGACCGAGGCGCCCCCACAACTTCACGACAGCCAGCAGGATCCCCGCGCCGAGGAACATGGCGCCGTAGGTGTGGACACCGAGAACGTTGACCCACGCGCCCAGCGAGGACGACATCTCCGCCGGGGCGCGCAGCAACAGGACCCCCGGAACGTGCACGTGACGACCACGAACCACGTCCAGAAGGGGCCCGTCCACGTCGGCATGAAGTCGTGCGCGATGGGGCGCATGGCGCCGTCGAGGAGCCGGCGCAGCTCCCCGCCTTCGCGGGTTTCCTCCTCGATGGGGACCGTGGTGAGGGACAAGCCCATCCCCGGGTGCCTCGACGTGCGCTGCCCGCCATCAGAACCGCGCGGTGGCGAACGTCGCGGAGAACGTCGAAGTGAACGACGAGCCACCCGACGGTACAGGAATGGTGGTCCCGCCATCTCCTGTGCCGGTGGTGGTACCAAAAGACGACACGGGCTGCCACACCATGGTGCCGCTCGCGTCGATCACGGGCACCGACGCGACCCCAGGATCTCCCAGGGGGACGAGGAGGAACCGCGTCCCCGACGGGGGTGTTATCTCCCGGACGGTGGCGGCCTGCTTGTCGATGGCTCCCTCAGCGTCAACGATCCGGTCAAGGTACTGGCGCACCTCGTCCGCGAGGTGTGACGGCTGCACGGGTAGTACCGCGAGCCGGTCGCGGTCGGCTTCACCCACAGGGTGCCGTAGGTGTCGGGCGCCTGGAACTCGAAGTTCCCCGCCGAGTCCGCCGTGATCTGCGCTATGGCCGCGCCGTCAGCGTTGCGCAGGTCTGCGACGGGGTTCCCGCCGACGTTGTCATAGACGGTGGCGGTCGCGAACGGTTGCGCGATGAACGTCCCGTCGGCGCGCAGGTCAGCGAAGAAGTCCGCGGGCGACCCCGCGTAGGCCCTGTAACCCATCAGTGCAAGTCCTTCCAGAGGGGGTGCTGCTAGCGGACGCGGATGCGACCGGACACGGTGAGCCGGGAGCCCTTCTGGTAGGGGTACAACCTCGCGGAGGACACGCCCCCGGTGGCGATCTCCGGGGCGGCCGTGGGTGGCCCGCCGCCCTTCCCGAGGGTGCCTGTCTCGTTACGCGCCTGCGTCATCCACGACACTTGCCGGTAGATCGTGAGGCCACCCGTCTCGTAGGGCTTGTCACCGCGAGGCACGAGGAACTGACCTGACCCGCCACCCGGCGCCACAGCGAACTTGGCGACGTAGTGCTGGTCGGTGGCGAGCACGTACAGGACCGACTCGAGGTACACCCAGAAGGGGGCTGCGTTGACGAGCCCCCGGCAGCGGCATGGACAGGTTCCCCGTGCCAGCGTTGGGCGAGTCCCCGAAGTCGAACGACGCCTGCAAGTCGATCACGCCGTTATCGTCACGCCACCATCCTCGCCGGGTACCGCCCGACCCGATCGCGACGTCACCGGTTGCCTCAGCGATGAGACGCGGGTTGAAGTCCACGAACGCCGGAGGCTCCACGATGGGTCGGGGGCCGTTGGGTGTCTGAACGAAACCCCGCGCACGGCCTTCCCCTGTGCTGAACGGGGTGGTGACGATGGCACCGTAGGGGACGCGCTCCCCGACCTGGTCAGGGGAGGAGACGGGGACGAGGGGAGCGGAGGAGAACTCCCGCGAGTCAACCACCTGAGCCGCCAGGATCGTGGCCGCGTTCCCCGCGACGGTGACCGTTCCCAACCGGATATCGTAGACGTTGGCGCTTCGGGTGAGCGCCGGCACCCCACCGCCGGGGGCGCCTTGCACCACCACGAGACGGATGCGTGTGGCGACGGGCTGCGCCAGTTCGTAGCGCATGACGACGAGGTCGATGCGCGCGACGCCGGACGTGTTCGCGCCGAGGTTGAACCGTTCATCCGACGTGGAGCTGAACGCGAGCCCGCGGATCGAACCGCGGCCGAGGGACACGATCACCTCACGGTTGGCGCCCTGCGCGGAGTACACCTGCAGCGCCGTAGACCCGGGCTGCCCGAACACGCCAGCCCGGATCGGCGCCTGGAAGTGCTGCGACCACTCGGCCTCGCTGACGGTCTGGTCGACTTCCTGGTCCGCGAGCGGCCACGTCATCTGCACCACGCGCACTCACCTCCACAGTCAGGGGATGCGACTCGCACCCTGACAGGGTCACACGGTCCGGGCCCGCACGGCACCGTGTTGTGAGGGAGTCACTGCGCCCGGAGCGCCGCGACTTGCGCCTCAAGCGCCCGGAGGCGCGCGTACTGCCCGCCGGGCGGGTCCGTGTTCGTGCCGGGAGGACCGACCGCGGCCTGCACAGCAGGGGGCCCGTCTTCCCCCGCCTTGATCCGCACCTCACGCACGACATCCAACAGCGGCGGCGTCGACAACGGCAGCCACCACGGCGCGTAGTACACGCGGTCCCCGAGGTAGTAGTCCCGCCCGTACTTCACCCCTTCCGTGCCGGCGCATCACCCTGGTGAGGGACGTCCTCGATGTCCTGCACGTCCGCCACGATCGTGCCCGTCGCGGTCCCCTTGGCCAACGCCTCCGCAGCGGACTGCCGCGCCGTGGCCTCGTTGTCCGTGTCGCGCCGGTCGATGACCACCTCGATACGGCGGTGGAACGACTGCGACTGCCGCAGCGCGTCGGCTGTGGTGAACTCGGACACGAACCGGTCAGCCCCCTGGCCCTCCTGCAGGATGATCGCGTGCGTAGCGGACGGCGCTTTCCGTGTCGTCTTCCCGCCCCGCAGGGTGCCCGACTGCCGCGACAGGAGCACGAGATCGCGCGTCACGGGCTGGTACATGTCGAACGCCAGCGCGGTCCCCGTCTGCAAGGTGCGGAACCCCATGTCCCCGCCCGCGAACGCGAGGGCCTGTGCCAGCTCCAGCACCGTCGACCCGTACCGCCCCGACCCCGTGACCGTCTTCCCACGGCCCTGCGACGGGGTCACCTGGTAGAACGGCTGCCCGCGCCCGGGGAGGGCGCCCGCGCCGGCCACGTTCGCGGACACGTACGCCTTGATGACGTCCTCCGCGGGGCCGGTGCGCACGTCGTACGCGCCCCCGGACTGCCCTGCGTGGTGATGGGTTGCCCGGGTCGGGGCAGGACCCGACGGTCCGCGAGGTGCACGTCGTCGCCGACACCTGAGAGGGTGATGAGCCCCGCGCGTCGGGGTCCAGTCCTCGTCGTTGCCGACCCACGGCCCGGACGTGACCACGTTGAGGTTCGGGGAGTCCATGTCGATGACGCGGATGCCGCCACCCTCAGAGAACGCCCCGCGGAGGTCGTCGGTCAGGTCGTCCGCGCGGATCGTCATCGTCCAGGTGTCGACGTCGCAGAACCTGGCCACGATGTCGAGGAGCGGCGGGCCAGCAACCCGACGGGGTTGAGGGACTCATCTCGAGCTTCGACTACCAACCGCACGGGAGTCCTTCCTCACGCCATGAGGTAGCGCGGCGTATACGTGAACGCGACGGACGTGGTGGTGGGGTCAGCGCCGGCCACGTTCAACGTGATGTCGTTGGTGCCTCGCAGCAGCGGCCAGAAGTCCGGCGTGCCAACTCGCAGCGGGAACAGGTTCACCCCGCGTTCGAGTAGATCGACGTCCGACGGGGGCGCATGTCAACGGTGACGGACTCGTTCTCCCCGATGTTGAGGTTGAACGTGAGGCTACGCCCTGTGGTGCGGTTGCTCAGGGTCGTCAACCCGGCCGGGCCGTTGATCCGCCACACGGGGTAGCACAGGACGTCGCCCTCGTTGTTGGCGGTTGTCTCCCCAGGACCCCCGACCCGGACAGCTTGAGCGGCAGGAACGGCGGGGACAGGAACCCGCCCCGGCCTTCGTCACCCCGAACGGGTACACCACCGCCTCCGGTGCGTACCACCACGGGTCCACTGCGCGGAGCTGCAGCGGGTAGATCCTGTGCCACAGCCCCGTCGGGTCGGCGATGTCCTTGCCCTCCATGCCCTGCGCGTACCGGGCGTATAGGACACGGGTCTCCCCGTCGGGCTGCGTCAGCTCCAGTTGCCCGTCTCCGAGCGTGGGGTCGAACGCCCGGATGAGGGCCTTGTGCTGCGCCCTCCACGCCCCGAACGTGTCGAGGTGCACGAGTAGGGGAAGCACCACGTTGCGGGGCAGTGCACGGACCCCGGTGATGGTGGAACCGTGGTCGTCGATGTTCACCTGCTCCTGCAGGTCGAACGGGGGCATGTCCATGCCCTCCCGGCCGCCGAGCCACCCCACTCCGGTGGAGCAGTCCCACAGGTCGATGGGGTCCCCCTGCGCGGGCACCCACCTGCCCGTCACCTTGCCCATGGTGGTGGGGTCGATCGGTTGGTACGGCGCCGGCACGAACGGCGGCCGGGGCTTCGACGCGGTGGGGACGAACACGGGGATGGGCACAGGTCATCCTCTCAGCGGCCGTAGAGCACGGCGTCATTCGTTTCGTGTGCGCTGACGGTGGCCAGCAGCTCCGCCCGGTCCATGCCGCGCGCGTCGATGTCGTAAGTGACCTGCCGGCCGACTGCCGCGGGCGCGGCGGTTACCGCCGCAGACCGGTACGCGGTACCCGCCGCGACGGCACCCGCCGACACAGACCCCAACGCGACGGACGGGAGGTCCACCGTGGGGAACGCCGTGATGGCCCGGAACGCCGTCTCCACCTGCGCCGCGGATTGGTCCAGCCCGACCGCGATACCAGCGCCGGCCTGCCGCCCGACCTGGTCTCGCATGACCTTCGACGGGGACGCGATCCCCAGTGCTGACTTCGCGGCACTGACCGCGTTCGTCACGACGGATCGGGCTGCGGACGCGACCCGGCCAGCCATGGCGCTGATCCCGTTTAGCAGTCCTTGAATCATGTTCGTGCCGACGCTGTACAGCGCGTTCGAGGTGCCCCGATGCTAGACACGATGCGCCCGGGGATGCCGCCACGAACGACGTGACGGCACCCACCCCATTGCTGATGCCGTTGCGGAGACCGTTGATAATGTCGGCGCCCTTGCCCACGAGGAGGGACCCCACACCACCGATGGCCGAGACCACCCGCCCCGGGATCGTCGCGACGAACGCGAGCGCCTGCCCAGCCAGGGACGTGATCGTGGAGAGGAACGCCGCCCACGCCGACGATGTCAAAGAACGGAGGCTGGCCCAGCTTGACGAGATGAACCCGAGGACTGCGCTAAGGATCCCGGTGACGAACCCGCGAGCCGCGTTGAGGGCTGCGCTGATGATGGCGACGTACCCGTTCCACGCGGCGGACGTGATCGAGGTGATCCCCGCCCACACCCCGTCAGGAACCCGAGGATGGCGGACCCGATCCCGGTGACGAACCCGAGGGCCGCGGACAGGGCACCGGATACGATGGCGGTGAGCAGCCCCCACGCTGCGGTTGCCCCTGCGGTCAGCCCGGTCCACACGTACCCGAGGATGCCGACGAGGATCCCCGACACCGGTGACGATGGCCACGACGACGTCGAGGGCGCCCTGCACGATCTGCCCGAGACCCGACCATACCTGCGACCAGTTGCCGGTGAGGATCCCGCCGATGACGTCGAACACCCCGGAGAGGGCCGTGAGTACGCCCTGCACGATGCCGACGACCGCACCGAACGCCGCCGACACCACGTTCAAGATGTCGTCCCCGAACAGCCGCCAGTAGCCCATGACGACGGAGACCACGGTGGACACCACGACGGAGATCACGGTCAGCGCGGTTGACACGATGGTGGACGCGGTGGTGAACGCGGACCCGAGCGTGTCCACGACGGTCGAGGCCAGCTCCTGCAGCACGGGCAGGAGGGGGCCGATGGAGTCGGTGATGCCGGACAGAAACCCGGACGCGTCACCCCCGGAGAGAGCCCCTTGATCCCGTCGACCACGGACACCACAGCGTCGCGGGCGTTGAACAGGAAGTCGACGAACCCGGAGTCCTCGTCGATGTGGAACAGGTCACCGAACCCGGTGAAGTCACCGCCCGCGATGATGCTCCCGACCCCGGAGAAGAAGTCGGACACCCGTCGCGGACCTCGCCGAGCTTCCCGAGGAAGGGTGCTGCGACGTCGAGCCCGTCGGACAGGAACCCGATGAGCCCCCCGCGGCGTTCGTGAACCCCTGCGACACAGTCCGCTTGAACGACTCAATCCGGGACGCCGCAGTGTCGTTCAGGGTGTCACCCATGCGGGTGGCGGCGCCCTCGAAGTCACCGAGCCCGGACTGCCCCTGCGTGAGACCAGCGAGGAACCCGGGAATCTTGTCCTTGCTGATGTCCTCCAGTGGGGTGCCGAACAGGGCAATGGAGTCCTGCGCCTGCTGGGCTGGGTCGTCGACGTTCTGCAGCCCGGTGACGATGGTCTGGAACGCGGCCTGCGCCCGGTCCCCCGGCGAGGAGGTCGTTCGCCATGTCCGTCCCGGACACACCGATGTTCTTGAGGGCTTCCTGCGCCCCAGTGTCACCGAGGTCAGTGGCCCGGATACCGAACTCCTTGATGGAGTCCCCAGCCTTGTCGAGGGCGATCTCCCCGCCAGCCGACGCGTTCGCGAGGATGCCGAACGCGGACTCCCCGAGAACCCGAGCGACTTGAAGTTGACGGAGTATTCGTCCACGGCCTCGGTCAGAGGCTGCACCATCGACGGGCCGACCTTCTGCGCCGCCGCAGTCATCAGGTCGAACGCCTCGGTGGAGTCCTTCGCCAACCCGGTCTTCACGACGATGCCCGCGGTGCGGGTCGCGTCGGACACCTCGACACCCATGGCGGAGGCGAAGTCGAGGGCCTTCTGTGTGGCGCCCTGCAGCGCGTCCCCGCCAGCTCGGCCCAGCTCCGGGAACACGGTGGCCGTCTCACCGACGGCGGTCTGCACCTCCTCGAGGGAGTCGCCCCACGCCCCGGAGTACAGGTCCCCAGCGACCTTGCCGTAGGACGACGCCTGCTCCGTCGTCAGCCCGAGGGACGCGGAGAACTTCGCGGTGACGGCTTCCTGGTCGATGGCGTCGCCGACGCTGACAGCGAACGCAGCCCCGAACACGGCCGCTGCGCCGGCCGCCGCAGCACCCCACGGTCCTGCTGCGGCGAGGACGTCCGTGATTCCGGACAGAGCACCGCCGAGGTCCCCTTCCGCGACAGCACCGAACCGCTCCCCGAACGCACCGCCAGCCTCGCCACCGATGCGCCCCCGGACTCGCGACCGTTCGCGCCACGCAACGGGTCCGGGGGTGCCGCCCTCAATGGCACGGCGGAATGCGGCAGCGGCTTCGTCGCCACCGGAGGCCATGTCCCGGACGAGCTGCTCCAGGCTGGCCCTGACGCCGACCTCGATCTCACCGAGCGACACGTCCTACCCCTCTACGCGTTGCGGAGGCTCGACTGGAGCCGGGCCTGTCCTGCGATGTGCTCCGGTTCCAACCCCCACGTGTCGGGGTTCGGGACGACGCGGCCACTGGTGGTCCGCACGGGCGCGGCAGCGGCGACGGTGGGGACGGGCATGGGCGCCGTCATCACGCGGCGGTAGATGTCCGTCAGCGCGTCCCGCACCTTGTCCCTCACCTCGTACCAGTCGACCCCACCGGCCGCGTCCCGGCACATCGTGACGTACACCCAGTCCAGCAGCTCACGCGTCGTGAGCCTCCCCAGACTCACCCCGCCTCGACGGCTACGCCCCGGAGCCACGCCTCGTCCGACGCCGCCCACGCTACGAGCGCGACGGCGTCTTCGTAGGGCGGGCCACGGCACGGTGCGCGATCCAATCGGCCAGCTCGGTGATGACCTTTGCGGGCACCTTGTACTGGGGGAGGACGCGAGGTACGCGAACCGACGCGCGGACGACCACTGCGTCTGGTCGTTCACCCGGGCGTCGTAGCCCTCGGCGTCCTCGACGCGCCAGTCGGCCTCGTCGGGGTGCTCGTCGTCCCAGTCGTCCGGCTTCGTCGGGTTGACGTAGTCGGCAGGGGAGTCCGTCGTCGTCCACGAGGGCGCGGAAGATCAGCGCCCCCGCGAGCTGCACCGCGGCCTGGTCGTCCGCGCGCGCACCACGCAGGTACGTCACCACCGGCCCGGACCCCGGGTCCTCCCACGACGTGAACGGTGCCCGCTCCACCTTGTGGGTGGTCACGTCGAGGTACTCGATCTGGAACTCCAGCGTGGCGTCGTGGTCGACACCAGCCCCGAAGACGGGGACGTCGTTGTTGGTCATGCCGCCCATCCTCCCCGCCCCGCGTGGGTCACCGCAGAGCCGCCGGCAGGAGTCCGTAAGGAACCGGTTCGGCTTCGTCCCGGGGTGGTGCACGACCTTCGCGAACGTCACCCCACCGGCGCCGGGGAACCGGAGGAACTTCCGCCGGGACGGGCGGATCACGTGGGGCGGGTGCCGTTGTGGTGGTACGCGGCGATCGGGGACGACGTCGACACGTACCCCACAGGCCCGGACGACTCGATGGCCAGGCGGGTGACGATGGACCGCTCGAGCCCCGCGTCTTCTTCCCGACCCGGCGCCGCGCCTCCGTCTGCACGCTCGTGGTGCGGCGGCGGATCTCCCGGGCGACGGGCCCGGACGCGGACCGGGCGTAGTCCAGCAGCATGGCCCGGGGAGCGTGAAGTCCCCGACCCTGACGCGCACCGGCATGACGGCTCCTAGTAGAGGTCGAACGTGATGGTCGCGGCGGTGCTGGCGTACCCGCCCTCGGGAGCGGAGGGAACGACCTGGCCGATGCGCAGGGAACCGGTGCCGTCGGTGAGGACGCCCGTACGTTGCGCCCTCACCAGCACCGTGCGGAGTAGCTCCGCGTCGGCCATGGCCCGGCGCCCGGCCGCGTTCATCTCCCGGGCTGCCGGGGTACGCTCGTCGTCCAGCAACGACGGCACACCGCGGACGATCTCCACACGCAACGTCACGGACGACACGGCTACTCCGCCCGGGTGCTGCTCGGTCTTCGACCCCACGGACGCGGTACCCAGCGAGGCTGGAGCCGGGTCGAGGGTGACGAGGGCCACCGTGACCTGTTCCCCGTCCCACGCTTCCGCGCCGGCCGCACCGGCCGCGATGTACTGGGCGGCGGGCAGGGACACTGCCGGTCAGCGGCCGAGGCCGTGAGCAGGTCGAGCAGGGCTTGCGCACGGTCCGCCAGGTTAGCCACGGGCGGCGCGGTCCACGACGTGCTGCAGGGACATCACGAGGGACTTCCGCGCCTGCCCCGCCTGCTCCGCGGCGAGGAGCTGCACGGCCCGCTCGGGGTGATCCGAGGCGTACGCGCGGGCCCCGTTGACGGTGCGGAGCACGTCGGCGTATTCGTCGGCCACAGCCTGCACAGGCTCCTCCGGGACCGACGCGGGCGCTGGTGCGACCGCGGCGGACGGACGTCCACGCCCGCAGTGGAGGGCTCCGTGGGCCGCACGACAGGCCGGGTGTCCGGGACGTCGCTGCGCTCCGGGGACGGACGTCCTGGCCGGGTTCGACACCGAACACGGCGCCGTCGCGGAGGTCCGCGTCGGACACTCCAGCGACTCGAGCGGCCATGGCGGCACGCTCCTCACCGGACGCGGCGGACCACCGGTTCATGGCGGCGAGGACCGCGCGGCGGGGCACCCCGGCCCGGCGGAGGCGGGCGTCGGGGAAGGTGGGTGCGGACATGGTCACGGCCTCCGGTAGGTGCGGTGCGAGGGGGTCAGGTCAGGTGACCAGACCTGCGGGCGGGACGTGAGCGCGCCCGGGTTGACGGCCGCGATCCACGAGTCCACGTCGGGCAGCCCGGTGCGGCCCTTGTCGAGGTACTCCGCAGGGTCCAGCATGGCCAGCGTGACGCCCTGGCGGGTGATGGTCTGCACGCGGCGGGGGAGCTGCGACGCCTTCCCGTCCCCGGTGCGGGAGAGCGCGAGCTGACCCGCGTACGACGCCGCTGCAGCGCGGCCCCGGGGGCGGGTCGACCCCGAACCGGTAGCGGACGACGTACTCCCGGGCCGTCCACGGCATCTCGTGCCGGTACGACGGGGTGCAGGTGGACGAGCTGGTACCCGGACAGCACCTCGACGTAGGAGAGGGGCACGACGACGTTCGGGACGGCGCTCGTGATGGACAGGACGTCCGTGACGGGCGCGTCCGGGAGCACGAGTCGTGTCGGCCGTTCACTGCAGCCCCCGCCGTGGTCACCAGCGACGTTGTGCAGCCACCCCGGGGCAGTGCGTGCGGCGCAGGGGCACGACGCCCGGACGAGGGACACGGTCCGCTCGTGCCCGGCCCCGGCCCAGCGGCGGCCGGTGAGGGCCCACAGCAGCGCGGACGCGGACTCCAGCGCGTCCGCCAGCACGGTTGTTGACCCTGCCGGGTCGAGGAGGTCGAGGACACCCTGCGGGACGTCCTCCTCCGTGGCCCACGGATGAACGGTGGGCGTCACGCCCGGTCCTGTCGGTTCGGTCACGACGCCCACCCTCCCATCACCTTGCGGCCTGCTCAGGCCCCGACGGCCGTGTACCCGAGCGCGTCGGCCGGCTGGTCCGTGACACGCACGTACTGCGCGACACGGCTGGACTCGTACGTCCAGTCCTTCGCCGGGCCAGTCCCCCAGTTCGGGTTCTGCTCCGCGTTGAACTTGAACGCCGGCACGAGCGCCGAGTCACCGAACGTGAACTGATCCGGGGTCAGCTTGATCCGCGGGAGCGCCCAGTGGAAGTACCCCACCTGGGATCCGTCCACGATGGCCCGCGACCACAGCTCCACGGACACACCGTTCGGCATGGGCTCCGACCCGACCTCCGGGAACGCCCACCCGATGGGGTCGGACCCGTCGGTGATGACGGTGCCGCCGGTCAGCAGCTCCAGCAGCTCCGGGTCCGGGGTGCAGACCGACAGGCTCCCCGACAAGGACTTGAGGGTGGACGGCGCCTTGAACGACAGGCACAGCGCGCCCGAGCCGTTCTTCTGCGTGATCTCGTCCCCCTCCTCGATCTCGGGGTGAAGCTGGCCTCGACGAGGGCCGAGGTGGTGTAGACGCTCGACGCGCCCACCACGGGGGTGCCGTCCGGGTTCAGGCGGCACACCCTCATCCGGGTCGCGTGGACGCTTCCTGCGCCGTCACGGGGCATGGTGGTTCTTCCTTCCGGTCACAGGGTGGCGCGGACGGCGATGACGCCGCACGCGATGGTGATGAGCGCGTGGCGCTCCGCGGTGTAGCGCACCCGGTTGGTGCGCCGGTCGATGGCCTCAGCGAGGGTCCCCGGGTTGGCGGTCACGTCGCTGCGGCGGATCATGGGTCGGGCGGTGCCGTACAGCCACGCCTCCCCTGCCGCCGGCTGCGTACCGGTCGGGCTGGTGCCTGTGTACCCGGAGTCGGCGACGATCCGGGTGCCGAACCACGTCAGGAGGTTCGCGCCCTCCTGCGCCTTGACGGGGTCACCCTGCGACGCGGCGTCTCGGGTCATGTGGATGGCGCCCGGCTCCCCGGACAACATGTCCGCGAGGGCGGCCTCGAGCAGGGCCACGGCCCGCTTGAACGGTACCGCCGTCCCACCGTTGAGAACTTCCGTCGCAGGCGACGCGAGGCGCTTCTCCGGGTCGCCGTCCAGGTCGGTCCACCCAGCGGCGGTGGCCAGCTCCCCGTCCACAGCTCACGGGCGATGGCCGCGGACTCCACCGACGCGAGGCGGGCACGAGCCCGCCCGGCGTAGTCCTCCGCCTCGACACCGAACGCGGAGCAGGACTCGGACACGACGATCCCGAACGGCATCCCCGTGACGAGCCCACGGCCCGACTCGTCCACCCCACCGGTGGCGGTGGTCGCGGAGCAGTCGACCGCGTACGTCGTCCACCCAGCCCCGCACGGCGTGTCCGCGTACCCGGCACGCTCCCCGCGGGCGAGGACGTCAGCGGGGGTGTACGCCGCCGCGAGCAGCGACCCGGGACGGGCCGTCGCAGCGGGCGGCGCGGTGATGATCTGCACGGTGCTCCTCCTCTCAGACGGTCATGGTGGCGACCCACGCCCGTCCCGGCCGCGCGTAGCGACCGGGACGGGCAGGTGGGTCAGTCCGTCAGGGCGGAGGTGTTCACCGGGGCAGCGGACTGCCCCGTCGGCTGCACCGTCTGGATGACACGGACGGCCTCGACACCCCGGAACGCGATGCCCTCGAACGTCTCGAAGAACAGCTCGTAGCGGTTCTGGGCGTTGAGCCCGGAGTCGCGGACCGTGCCGAGGTCGATCTGCCCGCCGTCGAGGAAGAGGAAGTCGTTCGGCCGGGCGATGAGGTACTCCACCTGGTCGAAGAACCCGGGGATCGCGCCGCCGGACACGAGCGCGGCGGAGTACTGCTGCGCGGACACGGTCGGACCGGTGCCGGCCGTGGTGCGCCCGTCGAGCTGCCACGTGACCCGGAGGTTCCGGTTCGTGAAGAACGCATCGATCGTGGCGTTCGCCACGTTCAGCGCGTCGGCCTCCGTGGCGCCGCGGGTGAGGTCGGCGCGGATGAGGTCCCGGACCCAGCGGGGCAGGACGATCCACAGCACCTCGGTATCGCCCAGGCGGTGGTGGTTGCGGTAGTACGCGCTGATCTTGTCGATGCCCACGAGGATGTCGCGGGTCGCGGACACCACCGCGCCACCGGTCACCGTGGTCGCGTAGGAGTACATGCCGGCGAGGAGCTTCTGCTCCGCGACGCGGGCGTGGAAGTTCCGCAGCGCGGTGACGTTCGCCGTCGTCCCCTCGGGGTCGAACCGGCTGGTGACGTTCGAGAAGCGCATCCGGGCGGTGACGGCCTCCACGTAGAAGTCGTCGAACCCGGGGCAGACGACGTCCACGATGGGCTTCGTGGGGTCGTCGGCGGGGTCACCGACGCCCACCGCCGCGTCGTTCGCGAGGGTCCACGTGCCGACACCCGCGGCGACGTCCTCGGACCGGATGGACTGCCGCAGGGACACCCCGCCCCGGTCGGCGCCGAACACCGTGAGCGCGCCGCGGAGGGGACGCTCGTCGGTGCCGATCACCTCGATGTCGTACAGGTTCGGGATCGGGGCGCACAGCCCACCGGCCGCGACGAGGGAACCCGACTCCTGGCCGGCCGTCTCGGCGGACGCGATCAGCGACTCGTTGGACGCGCCGCTGTTGCCGAGGACCCGGCCGCGGGGAACTCGATGGTGGTGGACACCAGCGTCCGGGGGTCCCGGAGGTGCCGTTGCGGCCAGCGGAGATGCCCTCGGACATCACCCGGCCGACCTCGGGCGCCGTGATGGGACGGCCGGTGGCGGCGTTGGTGATGGTGTGGCGGGCACCCTCGGGGCCGGGGTGCGCGGGGCGCGGTCCCGGGTCCGGGTGGACAGCCGCGACAGGGGCGGGCGGGACGCGGACGCCGCGACGGCCTCACGCTCCGCCTCGGCGGCGCGGGTGGCGGACGCCTCCGCGTCGGCGGCGGCGGCCTCGGCGTCAGCCGCAGCGTCGGCCGCGGTGTCGTCGTCGCCCTCGTCCTCGGCGGTGGCCGGGCGCAGTCGCGCGACCTGCTCCGCGACGCGGGCCTCGACGGCGGCCTGCTCCTCGTCGCGCTTCACGACCTCCGCGTTCACGGAGTCCTGCGCGTCGGCCAGGGCCTGCAGCACCTCGGCCTGCTCGACGGTGGCGCGCTGGCCCTCGGCGGGCAGCGCGGTGGTGACCTCCTCCGCGAGGAGCTGCGACAGCTCGTCCAGCTCCTCGGCGTTCAGGTCCCCGAGGCGCGAGCAGTTCGTTGATGCGATCCATGATCGGTGTCTCCCGTTCGGTGTGTCGGCGGTCCGTTGCCCTCGGCCGACTACGTCCGCACCGTGCTGGGCACCTTGCCCGGACATCATGCGCTCACCGTGCGTCGTGGTGCTGCGCGTTGTGACTACCCGGGAACGACAGAGGGCCCGCCGACGCTCACGCGTTGACGGGCCCTCAACACCCTCCACCGGCTGCCCCTCTGCTGGAGCCACCGCGGGTGACGCTACACCCCGTGTCAGGGGCGCTTGCCCCACCGGTACGCACGGCCAGCGCGGGTCGCGCGGGCCACAGCCTCACCCGCGGCCATGGACGCCCGGAGCTGCTGCGCCGGGGACAGCGCCGCCAGCACCACCGCCGGGGCCACCGTGTCCGCGGCGTGGTCGAGGGCCGCAGCGCCCGCCCCGGACGCGACGAGTGCCACCACTGCACCGGACGCGACCTGCGCCGTGGGCCGGGGCACGGGGGAACCCCGGCACGTTGACGGCGAGGGCGGCCATCAGCTCGAGCTTGCCGCCGTACGCGCGCCAGTCCCCTGACAGCTTCGACGCGCGCAGCGCCCGGACCTGCTCGTCCGTCGCGGACGGCCGGACCGCGCCGGCCACGTAGATGCCGTGCGCGTCCTCCCCGGCCATGACGTCCGCGACGACGGTGCCCGTGTTGTCGTAGTGCTCCGCGGCAGCGGCCATGTTCGACCGCATGGGCGCGTGCCCCGGTGCCCATGGTGATGTGCCCCACCGGCACGTCCGTTCCGTCGGCGCAGCGGACCGCGCCGAGCTGGAACAGGGCGTACCCGGTGCGGGACGTGGGCGGGGTGACGCACTGCCCGGGGTACCCGGTGTGGCACGTCCCCACAGGGCCAGGTGCCCGTAGACGCGACCGTCGTCGTCGATGGACAGGGGGTGGGCCCGTCGAGGGCGGGGCTGGTGAACCACGCCGACGGGGGACGCACGGGACCACCGGACGCCGTGACTGCGGTGAACGCGCCCGGGTCGTCGGGGCACGTGTCGCACCCGGGGCCCTCGGCGAGGACCCGCACCGGGGGCAGCTCCACCGCGGCACCGGACGCGGCGATGGCCTCGACCTCCTCCGCGGTCGCGGGTGCGGCCGGGTCCGCAGCGTCGGGCGCCACGTCGTCGTCCAGAACGATCGACGCACCCCGGAACGCGGGCACGTTGCACACCGTCGCGGCGGCGATCTCCGCGGACGTGACGACGATCCGCCAGTCCGTGGGGAACCCCTCCTCGTCCTCGTCGAGGATCTCCTCCTCCGCCTCCATGGCGCCGAGGTCCACGGACACACCCCGCAGGGCCTGCGACGCGACGAGGCGCTGGACGAGCTGCCCGTCCTCCTCGTCGGTGAACTCCCCGGTGGCCTCCCACGCCCACACCGGGCCGCCCGCCGTGTCGCCCCACGTCGTGCCGGTGGCCTCGTCGACCATGGCGGACGCGTCGACCCGGGTCAGCGCGTCGATCCGGCCTGCGACGACGGCCAACCCGTGGCCGCCCATCTCCGGGTTCACCGTCATGCCCATCAGCGTCAGGGCAGCGCGCGCGTGGTCAGCGCCCCCACGTTGATGAACCGATTGTCCCCGGTCTGCACGCCCTCGAACACGACGGCGGGGATGCGGAATCGTGCACCCATGTCAGCTCCTCCCGCCGCGGACGGCGTCTGTGATCGGTGTCGGTGTGGCCGGCTGCGACGGTCGCAGGTTCGCGACCCGCTCCGCCTCCATGAGGGTGCGGACCGCGGTCGTGTCGGTGCGCCCGGACGCGAGGTCGTCGCGGGCCATGTCCCGGAGGAAGTCCATGTACCCCGGGTCGTACGTCTGGTCCCCGGCGCGGGTGATGTCCTCGGACCCGAGGTGGTCCCCGTACACCGGCTGGGCGTCGCAGTTGCACCCCTTGTGGTCACCCGGGGCCAGGGTCGGGCCAGGCCACCCACCAGGGTTGTGCAGCGCCGCGGAGTCGAAGTCGTGGAACACCACCCCGTCGAGGTCGCGGTGCGGCTCGAACGGGTTCCGGACACGCCGTACACCCACTCGTACCCGACGTCGTCCACCGCGTTGTCCGCGAGGAACCCGTGCAGGGTGCCGCCGGTCGCGACCCCGCCGAGACGTTCCCCGCTTGCGCGGCGGTTCCGTCCGCCCGGACCCCGCCCGATGCTGCGGCGAGCCGCCAGCGATGGCCAGGGCCCCGCGGATCAGAGACCGGGTGCGGCCCTCAGCGGTCGGGTCCTCACCAGCGGTGGCCGCGTCAGGGCGACGCCGTCCTCCTCGTCCACGTCGAACAGGCGGTCCGTCGCGGCGGACGTGAGCGCGGCCAGCAGCCACGCCCACGCGGCGCCCGCGTCAGCGGTCAGCGCCGCCGTCTGCGCCTCGGTCTGCGTGACCGGGACACCCGCCATGGTCGCGGCGGTGGCCAACGCCTCGCACGTGCTGTGGCCGTCCATGACGACCACTGCTCCGCGAGGTGGTCGAACGCCCCGTCGAACAGGGTGTCCACGTCGAGGTCGAGGGCCGCGACGAGCGCCCGCGTCGGCCGACCGGCGGCGACGAGGATGCCCTCACGATGGGGTCCCGGTTGGCCTGCGACCGCACCCGCGCAGCGGCCTTCTCCACGGCCCGGGTGATCGACGCGTCCGCCGCACCGGTGAGCTGCCCGCGGAGGTCCCGGTCGATCCGGGACAGCCGCTGCGACGCCCTCGAGTGCAGCCGCGCACGCTGCACGCCACCGGACGCCGGAGCCCCGTCGTCGAGTCGGCGTGGCAGGCGGGCCCTCAGCGGGAGCGTCAGCCGGGGCGTCTGCCGGGGCGTGACCACCTCCCCAGGGATCGCGTCCACCGGAGCGGACACGTCGATCTGGTCGAGGGCAGCTTCGGCAGGTGCGGCAGCAGCACGGTGATGAGCGCACGGGTGAGCCCGGCGTCGGTGATGCCCGGTTCAGCGCCATGCGCCGGCCAAGCTCCTCGTCGTCGGGCATGTCGGAGTCCGGGTCGAACTGCAACGCCTCGACAAGCGCCCGGTCGGACAGCACCCCGGCAGCGTGGCCGTCCTTCGCGTCCTGCGCCCGGTCGGGGCGGGTCGCGAGCGGACTGAGGTCGTACCACAGCACGACCCGGCGGGCCAGCTCCGGGGCCATGTTGTACCCCTCGATCAGCATGGGCCGCAGGTACGCCCCGGTGAGGGCGTCGACCATGCGGCGCAGCAACCCACCGACGTGGTTGCGGATCGTGGACGCGTCGATCTGCCAGGCCGTCCAGTGGTTCACGTCGGACATGCCGAGCACGATCTCCGGGGGCACGTCGAGCCCCTGCGCGATCCGGCGCAGCGCCCGGTCCCCGCGCTCCACGAGGGACTTGTCCACGGGCCGGTCGAACGTGAGGTGTCGGGCGGCGGCGATGGCCTCGGACCCGCCGCGCAGGATGATGGGCACGACGGCGGACGCGTCGCCCTCGTCTTGGATGGACGCGGTGATGGCCTGCAGCAGGGTCGCCATGATGCTGTCCGTGCTGGTGCCCTTCCGCGTCCGCGAGGGGTGGCCGCCGACGCGAAGTCGAGGGAGTCGGGAAGCAGCAGCATCCCCGCGGTCGCGAACCGGGACCGCAGCGCGGCCGCTCCATCCGCCCGGAGAGGAGCAGCTCCTCGCAGGGCCGAGGAGCGCCAGCATGGGGAGTCCGCGAGGGACCGCTGCCGAGGGTGCGGGTTCCACATGCGGGCCACGAACCCGTCCTCCGGGAGGACGACGCCCTTCCCGGTCGTCGAGCCCGTCGACCAGCCTGAACCCACCGTCCCCGACGGTGATCTCGTTCAGGGACCGCACCTCGATGCGTTCCTCCTGCGAGTCCGCGTCGTGTAGCCCACGAGGTAGCACTCCCCGGGGACCTCAGGTTTTCCGCGAGGGGCCCGAGCAGGGGGCGTAGTCGTACGTGCCGCCGGTGAGGCGGGCGAGGGCGTCGTCCACCATGGCCCGCGCGACGGGCGTCACGGCCGGGTCGTCGACCTCGTCCAGGGGGCGGGGTCCGCACCACCCGGCTGGGACAGGGCCGTCACAAGCCGCACCTGGGACACGGCGTCCGCGAGGTACCGCATGGCGTACCGGATTTCACCGATGGTGTCCCGGTACGCCCACGCCTCCCGCTGCCAGTCCGTCGCCTTGATCGTCGTCGCACGCCCCGTCCGGGCCTGCGACGTGTCCAGCCGGCGCCCAGCAGCAGTGAGGACCGCCGCGGGCCGTGCCGCGTCGGTCACCTTGCGGGGGGTGAAGAACCCTGCCACGTCTACACCCTCTCAGCCATGAGGCCCACGACCGTGGACAGCGTCAGCGCGGCGGCGACGGGTAGCCACCACCCCGGCGCGAGCGCGGTCGCTGCGACCACACCGAACGCCACCCACTGCCCGAGGCACCACGGGCAGGTGAGCAACTCCCCTGGCCAGCGGTCCCCGTAGCGGGCGAGGACAGCGTCTCGCGCTCGAGCGACGGGCGGGAACGTGTCGTGAGCGAGGAGCCTCCACAGCCGGTACGCGGCGAGGCCGTCGAGGACCAGCCACAACCACAGCGGGACCAGCCCGGGGACGCTCACGTGTTCTCGATGTCCTGGCCTGCGGCCTTCGCGTCACGGAGCAGGGCGACGGCGTCCCCGACCCGGGAGCCGTCACCACGAGCTGCCACCACGGGTCCGACCTGGGACGCCCCAGACGCTTCGCCATGTACCCGTGCCGCGCCGTCCGCGCCGCGTAGTTCCCCGACTCCAGCCGCGACCACGCCAGCACCTCCGCCGGCGGGGTGTCACCTCCACCACGGTGGACGGCGGTTCCTGAGTGGCTGACGGCTCCTGCTGCACGTCGCCCGTGATGATCGGCATGGTGTCCCCTCACTTCTCCGTCGTGTTCGGCATGTGCGCCGGCCACGCTTGCACAGGTACCTCGCCCAACGCGTGGAGTCGCGCGCACCACGCGATCACCTCATCCTCGTCGAGGACCACCGCCGATCGGCGCACCGGGTCGACCGCCTCGAACGGTACGTCGAGGTCTTCGACGTGCGCCCGTACGCCGTCAGCGCCAGCGCCGTCGAGGGCTGCAGCGCCGAACGTCGCGGCGCGTGGCAGTGCGGGCACAGGAACCGGACGTGCGTCAGGTGCGGCATCAACGGGCACCGCACCATCGTCACGTCCGACATGGGCACCTTGACGAGGCCATGCGCGGGGCATGGGACGACGATGTTCACCCCTGCTCCCGGGGCCGTCCCGGAGGCGCCGGAACTGCCGCCGCGACGTGATGTCCCGGGGCCCGGCACCGCAGGGGGCACGACGAGTGGTGCTCGAACCCGCCGCCCTTGCGGGGGTGACGACGTGCCCGCCGGTGAGCTTGAGCGTGGCCGCCGTCTTCCGACGCGACGGGCTCACCGGGTTGGCCTTCCTCTCGGGCTGGAACGGAACGGAACGACTTGAGGCTTGACGAGCACCCACACCCCGCGCCCTTCCACACGATCACCGCCCCACCCTCGGTGGCCGTGACCAGCGGCTCCCGCCTCGTCAGGTAGTCCGGGGTCAGCACCTCCGCCGGCTCCGTGCGGGCCTCAGCGAACACGAGGGCACGCTCCCCGTGCCACACGTACACCGCCTCCCGGGTGACCTTGACGAGGAGCCTGCCGGACGAGGGTCCCGTCGGGGAGCGTGACCTCGGCGGGGTACACGTTGCGGACCACGACAGGGTCCGTCTCGGTGTCGATCACGGGTTCTCCTCGGTGTCGTCCATGCCGGCCACGATGTCACCCCCGTGGGGTGGTGGGGGCCGCCACGTGAGCAGCCCCACCACCACCGCTCGCTCCTACGCCCCGAGGCGCAGGAGCGTGATCTCGTCGCCCACCTGCACCGTGTGCGCCAGCCCCGACCCCGTGGACTCCTGCGCCCCCGTACCGGCCGTGGTGGGCCGGTACACGACCCCGTCCGCGCCGCGGTCAGGTTCACCACCACCGGGACACGAGACACCGTGATGTCGGTGCGGGTGGCCGCGTTCGTGTTCTGGTTCACCGACTTCACCTCGCGCCACAGCGCCACCCAGAACGACCCATCACGCTTCTGCATGACGTGCCACTGGACGTCCGCGACGCCGTTGGCGTTGATCGTGCCCGGCAGGGACCGAGGCGCGGGCCGGACACCCGGGTCGGCGAGGAGCTGGTTCATGGACGCCCACGCCGTGAACGCCACCGTGCGAGCGCCCCGTTCGTCAGCAGCGTCGACCAGTTGTCCGTGGACAGGTTGTACAGCGACGCACCGATCCACCGCTGCCGCAGCCGCGACAGGCGCCGGTACCCCATGAACAGGCGGGTGACGTACTTCCGTGCCGCGTTGACCGTGATGCCGGGCTGACCGGCCATGGAGTCGACGAGGTGGTACCCCGTCTCCGTGGAGAGGATCGGCTTCGTGTGCCGGTTCCCGTCCATCGCGTCGGCCTTCGGCAGCCACCGGGAGTCCATCTGGTCCATGGGCTGCGCCCCCTGGTAGGGGTGGTGCATGAGGAGATCCGACGACACAGTGCCCATCGACAGGGTGTTCTCCGGTGTCGCGTGCGTCGGGGTCCCCACGAGGATCCCCGCGACGGAGGAGTCCGACCCTCGAGCGGCCACGACCGAGTTGTACAGCCGGTTGTTGTAGCTCGGGTTCGGCCAGCCCTGGCCCTGGTCGTCGCGGAGGTCGCGGTGGATGTCCCACTCGTTCAAGCCCTCGGCCGCCCAGATGGCGCCGTTGCCCCGAGCGCCTTGAGGTAGGCGACGACGTTGCCGGGGTTGTTCCCGTCGCGGGTGTCGACGGTCACGCACCCACGGGCCCCGGAGATGCTGACGAGGGTGCGGACCTTGCGGATGGACGCGGCGTTGTTCGCGAACCCGTCCCGCCAGTGCCGGACCCGCAGGTCCCGCAACGCCGGCGCGATGATGTTGGTCACGTCGGCTTCGGACGCGTAGTTCGCGTGCAACGTCACGGACTGCGAGTCGAGGACGTCGTCTGTCCAGTCGGCCGCGTACTGGTCGGCCGGGGGCACGATGAGCTGTCGCTGCGCCGTCGACGTCGTGGGGTTTACCGGGACGGTGGTGCCGCCACCACTGGCGGCGGTGTCGGCGATGGTGAACGTGACCGGGGGCCTTCGTTGTTGCCCTCGTCGGCTTCCTGGATCCGGCCGACGTCGTCCACGGCCGCGATGACGGTGTGCGTGCCAGCGGTGGCCGTCCACGTCCCTTTCCCTGCCGGTCCACCGTTGGTCGTCTGCACCCGCTGCGACCCCGCACCGGGCTGGTGGTGTTGTTGTCGGACCACGCCACGACTGTCCCGTCCACCTTGACCGGGACACCGACGATGATCCCGGCCGGGGAGGCGGTGCCGCCCTTGTTGTAGACCGTGACGGAGAAGGTGACCTCGTCGCCGACCTTCGGGGAGGTGGGCGTGATGGTGACGGCGCTGACGGCCAGGTCCACGGGGGTGTTCGGGACAGGGTCGGGACGACGATCACGGCGGGCGGGGGCGTGTCGGGGACGGGGTTGATTCCACCGATCACGACGCGGGTACCTGCGGGGAGCTGCAGGCGGACGGACGCTGAGGCGTCCACCTCAAACACGTTGTCGGGCACTCGAAGTCCTCTCTTGGACCTAGTAGACGTTGATCTCGACTAGCCGTTCGGCGTCGACTTCCGGTGCGTCGGTGACTCGGCCCCACACGTCACACCCGCTGGGTGGGGCGATGATCGCACCGGGTGAAGCGTCCGCGTCGGGGCCCGCGATGAGGAACGTGACGACACCACCGCTGACGTCCGCCGCGGTCCATGCTGTCGCGGCTGTGGGGTCTCGCCGTGGGGTAGACACGCCACCTCGACGGTGTCGACGGGCACCACCTCTCCTGTGCGGAGGCGCGCCACCAGCGTGAGGGACACGTACTTCCGGGTGATCCGGGTGATGCGCACGTCAGCTCCTCCTCGGTACTAGCAGGTCAGGACGAGGACCCGTCGACCGTGAACGCGTTGACGGTGTACTCCCCGGCCGCGTTGGACGTCTGGTCCCCGCTGAGGGGGAACCCACCACCGAACGCGCCGCCCGTGGCGGCCGACCAGAACCCCACGTAGGTGACGGGCCCGTTGGCGGCGCCGCCCGTGAAGTTCTGCGCAGGGACGGCGAGGTCACCCGAACCGGTCGCGGCCGGCGCCCCGTGAGCCTTGCGGGCGTGGGTGGTGGGGTTCGCCCCGGTGGTGGACGGGTCCGCCGTGTGCAACCCGACGTAGGGGTAGGCGGTGCGGAACGAGTCGGCCATGACGTTGAGTGCGGTGTTGGTGAGGGGGCATGACGGGTGGTCTCCTAGTCGCTGTGGTGCGCGGTGAGTGTCCGAGTGCGGGCGGTGCCGATGTTGAGGGTACGGGCGGTTGCCCTACCTGCGATGAGAGCGCGAGTCGCGACGGGACCCCAGGTGACGGTGACGTCCCGGAGCCTGTCCATGCTGGGCCCTGCACCGGCCGGGGACGCCGTGGCAGCCCAGACGGCCACGACGGTGGCGCCCGGGTCGCGCCTACCAGTCGCGGTCGCGGTCTGCGCCCACGATGCCGCGAGCGCACCGTGCGGCCGGCGGTGTCCTCCTAGTGCTGCGGTCGACGTCCACGCCGCGGTGGTGGAACCGGCTGACGGCTTGTGGCCCGACACGACGGCCGTTGCACGCCACGACGCGGTGGTGGGGCCACCGAACACGGCACGGACGACAGGGGCGGCACCAGTCGGGGCCGCCACCCATGTAGTGCGGGCGACGGCCGCACCCCGACGGCGCGCGCCGCCCGTGACGGGCGCCGCGGCAGACCACGTCGGACGCGTCACACCCGACCGTGCAGTAGCGCCCGACGGCTTCGCGGTCACTTCCCACGACGGGTCCGAAGGGTGCCGTAGCGGGCGCCGACGACGGGGGCGTACCCCGAGGCGTCCGCTGTGTTCGTCCACGCGGCCAGACCGACGCGACCGCTCCTAGCTGTGACGCCGGACGCTGCGCCCGTGAGAGCCCATGAGGGCGCCGCGGCGCCTGTGGGGCGCTGAGTCCCCTTCGGTGCTGTGGTCGCCGTCCACGCTGCGTCGCTGGGCCGCGCTGAACGTCTCGTGCGCCCAGACACCTGCACTCGCCACGAACTGCTGGGCGCCGCCGACACCGCCCCCCGCGGACCGCGGTACCAGCGACAGTCCCGGAGACGGCCCACACCCCCGACGTGCCCCCGGCGTGCCCGCGACGATGCCCGCCCGGATCGCGCACCTGCCCGCCAGGTACCGCCGTAACACGCCACGACGCCGGCCGGCAGTGCCGTAGCTGGTGCCGTAGCTCGAGCCGTAGTCCCGCCCGCGACGGTCCCCACGTGCACGGCAACGCCGACAGGCCGCGCGAACGGCTGGACACTCCAAGCGGCCACGGTGGCCACCTCAAGAACGGTACCGGGCACGCGGCTTCCTCTGCGGGTAGTGGTTCTCGGGTGCTCGTCTCCGGGGCAGGGCGGCGGCACGCTCAGGTGTACCCGCCGCCCCTACCTGGCCGGACGCGCGCCCGCCGCAAGGGTCTGCGTCGCGGTTACCCATTCCACGAGTAGTTACGAGGTGGGCGTGAAGGGGTACGCGACGCCGACCTGGTCGGCGGGCGGCGAACACCTTCGGGCTGCACCGCGGACGATCTTGTCCTTCCACCCGTCCACGTTGTTGCTGGTCGGCCGGTACACGACGTTCGTCTTGCTGAACGTCAACGGGTCGAGGTACACCCGTCCGCGCCGGTACCGATGTCGTGGGTGATCTGCGTCTGACTGTCCGCGGTGTCCCACAGCAGCGACGAGTACCCGTCCTCCGGGTGCGCGGTGATGCCGATGCGCTTGAACTCGTACGACTCCAGCATCTGTAACTGCTGGTGCCCGCGGGCCCACCACCCTGGAGGAACAAGCCCTGGTAGGTGGTGACAGCGGACAGGCCGCGGATGATGAGGCGCTGCGGCCCCCGGATGGGCTGAAACACGTCGCCACCCTCGTGCCCAGACTTGCCGGTGACGTTGCACCAGTTGATCTGGTCAGCGCGGAAGTTCGCGATGACGAACGTGTCGTCCCGGTCGGCGATGCCGTTGTAGTCCAGTGCCTCCCAGAACCACAGCCCCTTGGCGTAGGCACCTTCCAGCGCCCGGAACTGCAGGTTCCCACTGCCGGCCGCGGTGGTGGCGTTGCCCTGGACGCGGAGCATGGTGTTGTTGTTGATGCCTGTAGGTGACACGTCCAGCGTGGTGTGACCGGGCCCCGACGGCTTCGGGGTGAACCATGCGTCCGTGTTCTCCACCTGCAAGCCGAACATGACCCACGAGCCGCCGTCGATCTCGAGCTGGTGCTTCATGTCGACGAACGGCTGCGGGCAGAAGATGCGGAACTTGTCGGTGCCGTTGAGGGTGGGGAACTTGTACCCCCATGGACGGGGTCCACGTCTTCGCCTCCCAGGTGCTCCACCCGGACGGGTAGTTCGACTGGTCGTTCACGATGGTCACCGTCGCTGCCTGCGCGGCGGGGTGAACACGGCCCCACCGTAGGTGATGGTGGTGTCACCGTCCCGGTCGACGGCCCGGACACGCCACCGGTACGAGGTCGACGCGGCGAGACCGTTGAACGTCTTCGAGTGCGCGGTGCGGTACCCCGTCTGCGGGGACTTCACCACCCAGGTGGTGCCACCGTCGGTGCTGACCTCGCCGTACCCGTAGCAGTCCCGGTCGGTGCTGAACGTGACCGTGAACCCAGACGACGCGATGGCCGACGGCGCCGACAGTGCAGACACGGCGGGCCGCTGATCGGCGGTGGGCTGGTAGTCAGAGACCGCGACCCCCGTCTTCACCTGCAACCAGCTGTGCACGCGAGCCCGCTCGGCGTCGCTCAGAACACGCCGGTACACCAGCACCGTGTAGAGCCTGCCCTGGTGGTAGTTCGCGGCGCCTCGCGCGTTGCCGCCGATGGACACCTGCCCGGGGTGGTGTTCTCCACCAGACCAGCCGACGGCAGCGCCCCTGCGAGGTCTTCGTCCCGTTACGGTAGGTGGCCACCGTCCCACCCGCGTAGTCCACGGACAGGGTCCCGACGTACCACGTGCTCACCGGGACGGGCTCCCCGCCGATGTTGTACGCGGCGTCCGCGTCGAGACGACGAATCGTGGCACCGAACGAGTTGTCCACCGGGCGGTGCCGTCCGGGTTGGTTCCCGCACTGATGGTCTGCACGACGACGCGACCAGCGTTCGACGTGGTGCTGGACGGGCCCTTGTTGATGTGCAGCATCTCGCGGGTCGCGCCGGCGGTGAGGACGTCGAGGGTGGCGACCACGAACACGGTGACACCGGGCATGTTGGTGGTGGCGTCGTACAGGCCCTTCCCGGACGTGGACATGGTCTGTGCCCCGTCGAACCGCAGCGCCTTCGTCCCGTTCGGGCCAGCAACGACGGTCGGTTGCTTCGTCGTGTCGGTCTGGTGAAGTCCGGGATGGCGTTGCCCGTCAGGTCCGCCCATGCCGCGGACAGCGACCCGACGTCGCCCAGCGACCCACCCTCAAGGCGCATGGCCAGGTCGGGATGTCTGTGGGGAACGACGTCGGTGTGGCCACGGGTGTGGGCGTGGGCGCCGGCGTCGCGGCGGCACCGGTGTTGGCGACGATGTCGAGGGCTGCCTTCACCCAGAAGGTGCCCGCTGCGGGGGCGTTCTCGCCGTAGTAGCTGGACTGGTCCGTGGTGGGGAACGGACCGTCCGAGCCACCCGGGTTCTTGATCCACAGGGTGGCGTCGCAGTTGCCGGACGCAGCGCCAGGAGCAGCACCGAGTCCCCGCTTCGGCGGGTTGCACCAGTCCTGCCCCGTGTTGAGCCACGGGTTGGCCAGGGCGCCGTCGGCGGTCGTCAGCGGCCCGTTGCCGTTGCGGGAGGTGTCGATGACGTACTTCCGCCCGGGGACCCCCTTGGCGGTGAGGGACGCGACGATCGCGTCACCCTTGGTGGTCATCTCCGCTGTGGTGCGGAAGTTCGACACGTTCAGCGAGAACCCGGTAGCAGCGGCGACGTTCGCGGCGATGAGAAGATCCGCCGCGTCGTCAGCGGCCAACCAATGCCCCATGTCGAGGTAGGTGCGGGAGTTCGGGGCAGTGATGAGCTTCCCCACGGCCTGCTTGATGGTCTCGAGGCGCTCCGCCTTCGCTGCCGCGTCGAAGCTCGTCGTGTCGTTCACGTGACCCAACGCGTCAGGCTCCACGATCCACATGACGCGCCCGGAACCGACGCCGTCCACAACGGCCTGCACCCACGCCAGGTAGCTCGCCCGGTCCGGGAAACCCCCGAGGAGTACCCGCCCGCGTCCCGGTTCGGGATCGCGTAGATTGGCAGGACCATCGTTTTCCCATCCGCGGCGGTGACGTACCCCGCCACGGTGGACTTCACCTGCGCGGTGGGCACCCAGTTCCCCACCCACTTGGCGTGGGGCTGGTCCGCGATGGCCGCCAGGGAGGGGTACGCGGCGACCTGGGAGTCCACGTCCTGCGGGGACTTCCACAGGTTCGTGACGTCCACAGCGGCAGCGACCGTCGGGTTGGGCTTCGAGATCATCGCCTGAGCGTGCGCTCGCAGCGCCACCCGCCCGGCAGTCTGCTCCGCGTTCTCCGGGAGTCCGCGTACAGCTCGTACCCGTCCCGGTGCGTGCCCACGACCGCCTTGTTCACCTCCATCGACCAGTAGATCGACAGGCTGACGCGGGGTCCGCCTCGAGGTAGGAGTGGAACTGTGCCCGGCTGATGGACGTGCGGGACTTCGACACGTTGTTGTCCGTGTCGGTCCAGTCGTACTCATCGACCCCGAACACCTTGCTGGCGTTCTTCGCGGCCGTCGCGTCCGTCCCGACCCACCCGGTATCCATGCGGTGGTCGTCGTACAGGTGGTCGGAGACGATGTCGACGTTCGGGTCCGACAGGCCGGGGGCGTTGGCGACGTGCATCCCCGACGCACCGGTGCCGTCCATGATGAGGGCTTGCGGGGCGAGGGCCTTGAGCTTCGCGGACACGGCGGAGGAGAAGGCGGCCGGCATGTCGTAGCACTCGTTACCGATCTGCCACACAGCAAGGTGGGGTCGTCGCCCCACCGGAGACCGTTGTACCGGTTCACGTGGTTCAGCAGGGTCGTCAGGTACGCGAGGTGCGCGTTCAGGACGGAGGAGTTCGTGTAGCCCTGCGAGAGGGTCGCGGACGATCCGAGGACCATCCGGGCCAGGGTGAGCAGGCCGCCGTGGTAGAAGTCCCACCGGTCCGTCGTGGGCACGATGAGCTTGAGCCCTCGCTTGCCGGCTTCGGCGACCACGAAGTCCGCGCGCTCCACGGCCGCGTCGTTCCACTGCCCCACGGTCGGCATCATCGTGTTCTGCTTGCCCACCGAGATGCCCAGGTGTGGATGCGGGCTGCGTTGGCGCCCATGCTCACGGCCTGGTCGAGGGCGAGCTTGATGTCGGCGTCGGCCACGAACGTGCCGGTGCCGCCGGTGGCGTTGTCGTTCAGCGCCAGCCAGTAGATGTTAGGTCCTGCGAGGCGGACAGCGGTGCCGTTGACCTGCAGTTGTCCGGTGCCGGACTTCGTGAGTCGGGACGTGGGCGTGGTCGTGGTGGGGCTGCCACCGGTGCTAGTGGTGCCACCGAGGGTGACGAGGATCTTCGCGACCTGGTCCTGCAGCTCTCTCACAGCCGCGTCGAAGTCCTCACCGTAGCCCTCCCAGTTGCTGCCCTCGGACGGACGGGGGCGGATGCTCTGAGCCATGTTCGATCAGTCTCCGTAGTTCGTGGCGTAGGAGGTGCCGTACCCGTTCTTGCCGTAGTCGAACGGCAGAGCCTCCATGCTGGCCCAGGGAAGTTCTTCATCACGTTGTAGTCGGGGGTGCCGTTGAGGAACGAGATCCACGGGTCCGTACCGCCTCGGCGGAGGACAGCCGCCGCGGACTCCCTTCGACTTCGACACCGCCCGACTTGTCCGTGATGATCGCACCGTACTTCTGCAACGCCTTGCCCACCATGCGGGCGAGGGGTGCAGGTTGGGGTAGGTGTCGAAGTTCACGGACGCCTTCATCCTCATCCGCAGCCCCTCGGGGAGGTTGTTCGCGGAGTCGACGAACCCGTCGGATCGGTGGGCGGGGAAGGAATACGTCGTGTACTTGCGGGGTTGACGATGGACACGGCAAGGGCGTGGTCGATGACGCCTGCCTGCATGTCCGCGAACGACACCGTCCCGTCAGCGATGGACAGCCCCGTCGCTGTTGTACCCGTGGCGCCGGGGAACACGCCCTTGTTGGTGGACGTGTCGTCGATGAAGCCGCCCCAGGTGGCGGAGAACCCGCGCCAGCTATCACCAGCCGCGATGATCTCAGCGCCGGTGCGGTAGCGGAAGTCTCCACGGGCCGCGGCGGATGGGGTGACGCCACCGTAGCTGCTGCTGGCCTGACGGTCCTCCCAGAACTGCCAGTACTCCCGCACCTCAGCCGCGCTCGGGCAACTGACGGTGAAGTGCCCGTCGCCACCGCCACCGCTGACCGCACCGGTAGGGACGGGCACGTCCCTAAACGCCTGGTAGTTGTCGTCGGCGTACAGCTCGCCCGGGGTGTAGCCCTTTTTCTGCGCGTCGCAAAAGCCGATGTTGATGCGGGGGTGGTCCCCGGCCACGGTGTAGTTCGTGGAGTTGAACTGGTTCGTGTTGAACACGCTGATGCCGTTGTAGTTCGGGGTGATGTCGCTGTTCACGAGCGTGGCGATCAGCGTCGCGGAGTCCGGGTGCACGGGTGCGTTACGGACGTCGACCTTCCAGTAGCTGGACGCGCTGGTGAAGATGAGCCCGGCACGCTTCGTGTTGGACAGCACCTTGGAGGCGGTGTCCACTGCGGGCGACGACGTCTGCACCAGCTTAAACGCGCTGACCGTGTAGGACGTCCCAGCGGTCGGGGACTCCTCGCAGGCAACCGTGACCTGCACCTGGCGGGCGGTGGGTGGGGAGTTGATCTCAGGGTGAGGGTCGCGCCGGCACCGGTTGCGATGGTCGTCGTCTTCCCCGTCGGGGAGAAGGGGATGACGGCACCAGAGGAGTCGAGGTACAGGAGTCGGAGGATGAACTTCTGCGTGACGGAGGAGTTGTTCACGTACACCGAACCCTTGTAGTACGTGTTCGGTGTCACCGCCTTCGCGGCCGTGACGATGCCGGAGGAGATGGATCGGGCCGAGTTGAACGACACCGAATGCTGGGCTTGTCGTTGAGCCCACCCGCGGACTGCGTCGATAGGGTCGTCCCGCCGGCAGCACCCCGGGTCGAGAACAGGGACGCGTCCGTGGCGGCCACTTCCGCGGCGCTGAACATGTTCGTGCCGTCGTCGGTGGGGGTGACGGTGGCGGGGTCACGTCGAGGAGGGACCACTCGTCGGTGCGGGAACCTCTGGCCCTCCATCGGGGACTGGTCGCTGTCCACAGGGCGGACCGTGGCGTACAAGTACCGGGCGGTCGACGGGGCCGTGGACGTGAACGTGAGCTTCTGCGCAGACCCGACCGCGAGACTCGTCGAGGCACTGTTCTCCACCAGCAGGGACGACCCGTCCGCGGCGCGCCACTTGAGGGCCAACCGGAACCGGGTCGTCACGGACACGTTCTGCACGGTCACAGCGAACTTGTACTGCCGTCCAGGCGTCACTTCGGGTCGCTCCGAGGGACCCATGCCTACCGTGTTCGCGGCACCAGTCGCGAGGTCCCCCTCAACGGAGGTGGAACCGGATGAGGCCCACGCGGTGGACCCAGCCAACGTCATGCCGGTGTCGGAGATGAAGTCCGACGCGTTGAGAGCTTCGTACGCGTTCTGCGACAAGATGTTGCCGGCGGGGCTGCTACCGGCCGAGGGGGTGCCGCCACCGCCGTGGCGAGCCACGCCTCAAGCGCCACGAGGTCGTTCCCGCTCAGAGCTGTCGCCGCCAGGATCGTGTCGCCGAGGAGTGCCCGCAGGGGGTAAGCGCCCTGCGCGTTCGCGCCGCCCAGCAGGAACGGGGTGGTGGTGCTCGCGAGGGACGCCGTGAACGCTGCAGACAGGACGAGGGAGCCGTTCAACCGCAGGGATGCGACGCCACCCCCGATGACGATGGTGTAGTAGTACGGCACCCCACGGGTCAGCGGGTTCGATGCGATCACGTTGAGGGACCACGATGAACCGTTGGACGACAGCAGCAGGTGCGGGCGCAGGTCAGCCTCGATGACGAGCTTGAACACCAGCTCCCGGCCGGCGACGGTCATCTGCCCACCGGTGAGGGACCCCGTGGTGGGGATGAGGAACGTCCCAGCGATGGTCGCGGACGCTGCACCGTTCAGGGGCGTCGCGTCGCTGTAGGTGGGACCGCCGAGTCCGTCCGCGTCGGGGGTGAACTCCACGGCGGGCTTCCCGGCCGCGAACCCTGCAGCACGGTACACGCCACGCGTGGTGCCGCCGGCGGTGAGCTTGGTGCCGCCTGATCCGCTGGCGATGGTGTCCACGTTGGCGCCGTCAGCAGCAGCACCGGCGACCTTCCACCACGCCGTGAGGCTCGGGGCAGACGCGGGCGTGTACGCGGCGAC
The DNA here is from genome assembly GCA_014182885.2 of Eucalyptus caleyi. Classification (NCBI taxonomy): domain Eukaryota; kingdom Viridiplantae; phylum Streptophyta; class Magnoliopsida; order Myrtales; family Myrtaceae; genus Eucalyptus; species Eucalyptus caleyi. Next base: position 97,010 of record JABUKJ020000014.1, read on the forward strand.
AGCGCCAGCGAGGGGCACGAACACCCCGTTGACGACGTGGCCCAGCCGCCCACCGGCGGTACGGGTGGGGCTCACGGCAGGAACACGAAGTCGGCGGGCATGGCGTTGGCGGGGGCGACGGTGCCGGTCCCGATCCAGTAGACGCCACCGTTGGGGACACCTGTGGGGCGGGCCGTGTTCGCGGTGGTCCCGAAGAGGAGGGGGCTGCACGTACCGGGCGTCGGCTTCGGCCTTCGTGTAGATCGCGACGGGGACGAGGTCGGTGTTCTTGATGGTGCGGTTGAGGACGTCCTGCAAGCCCTCGACGCTGCCGATGGTGGCGACAGCACCCGCGAGCGCGTCCCGCGTCTGGGCGGTGGCCTTGGCCACGGCGTCACGAACCGACGTGAGCGCCTTGATGGCCTTGTTCCACTCCGGGGCCAACGGTGTGTTGTCCGAGGTGGTGTGTGTGGACGGCATCTCGGTGATGTCCGGCGTGTAGACGTCGACTGCCACAGGTTCTCCTCAGAGGCGGGCGCGGACAGGGCGTTCGCGCGGGGTTTCCCGGCTACGCGCCAGCGTGCCTCACCCCGGCGGGGGACGTGGCATCGTGACTAGCGACCCGCCCGGGGCGGCCGGCTGCGACAGACGCCCCGGTGGGGATCCTCGCAGTCGGGGCGGAAGCTGTCGCGGGCGCCGACGTGTTCAGGTACGTCCACGCCCACACGAGCGCGTCGAGACGGTCGGGAGTCCTGCCCAGCCTGCCACGTCACGAGCTGCTGCTCGAGCTGCGGAAGGACCCGACGTGTGACACCTGCCCCCCTCGTACGCGCGTCGGACGCGGCTCCGCGCGGGTGGCCTTCCCTCGGGTGGCGTGCACCTTGTCGACTCCGGGCGGGTCCCCGTTCCGGGGCGCGGAGGACACGGTCGACGTACGGGGCGACCTGCTCCACCTGGTCGAGGGCGCGGTGGACCCGGACGCCACGTCGTCGTCCTGGCCGCGGACCAGCCCGACAGCGGTGACGAGCTGCTGCTCGGTGGGCGGGACCCCCTCAACGACACCAGCGGCGCGGAGGGCGGCGGCCTGTTCCGGAGCCGCGACCACGTCGCGGGGATCGCGCGCCGTTGCACCGGGTCCACGAGGTTCGCCTCGTAGACGAGGACGTCGGACTCCGTGTCCAGCGCTGCGAGCCACGCCGCACGCCATTGCCCACCGGCCGTGTACCGGCCGGAGGAGTCCTTGATGACGTACGTGCGGCCGTCGCGTGCACGGCCGGCGGTGACGATGCCCGCCTCGTCGTGGCCACCACCGGTGGTGTCCACGGCGGTGACGACACGGGGCAGGGCAGGGGCGGCGTCCACCCGGTAGGGGGCGGATCCACGCCCACTGGAAGATGCCACCGGCCGCGGGCGTCGGTCGGCCTTGGAACAGCGACGACCACGTGCGGGCGTTGATCTGCTGCCCCTCGAAGTACGCGGCGTCATGGACCTCGGAGTCGTGCTGGCCTTGCTGCGCGCTGATGAGGTACTCCCCGGGGCGCCGGGCCCAGGGGGTCCGGGCCGGGGTACTCCTCGGTGGGGTGCTCGGCCTGCGCGGGGATGTTGATGACCTGCCAGCGGTGCGCGTCGGGTTGGTTCAGGATCCGGCCGAGGAGGTCGTCCTCGTGCCAGCGGGTCATGATGACGACGGTGACGCGGGGGGGATCGGGTGAGGAACACGTCGGTGTACCAGACCACACCCGCTCCCGGCGCAGCGCGAGTCCGCGTCGGCGCGGTCGGCGTGGGGTCGTCGATGACGCCCCAGTCGATGGGCTTGCCGGTGAGGCCGGACCCGATGCCCGCGGCGACCATGCCGCCGCGGTGGCCGTGTAGGTCCCACCGGCCGGCTGTGTGGGAGGACGGGTCGAGGCGGAGGCCGAGGAGGTCCCGGCCCCGTACTTCGGGCCCTCGACACCCCACGCGTTGACGAGGTCCCGGACGTACGCGGCGTGCCCGTGGGCGAGGTGCTGCGCATAGGACACGACGGCGACGCGGCGCTCTGGGTTGCGGAGCAGCGCCCACAGGGACCCGGAACCGGGCAGCCCTCGTGGACTTCCCCCTCCTGCGGGGGAGGCTGATCGCGACGCGGGTCTGCTCACCGCGGTCGGCGGCGAGGAGCGCCTCGTCGATCCGGGCGAGGGCGGGTGTCTGCACCGTGTTCGGGTCCAGCATCGCGGCCAACGCCCCGGGGGACGTGAGCCCTACCTGCCGGACGAGGGCGTCCCAGAGCTGCGCGCTTCCCTGGCTCCCACCCGGCTGCCTGCGCGTCCAGCAGCGGCGAGGCCATCGAGGGACAGGCTCACGCGCGCACCGCCCAGAGCAGTAGCCCGACGTAGACGAGGATCGGACACCCACGAACCCCAGCGGTCAGCGCGGCGGGCGAACGGGTCAGCGACGGCACCGGGCGGCAGCACAGCACGCCGACCACGGCGAGGACGGCCTCCACGGTGCTCACGCGGCGACCAGCAGCACGGCGCCCACGAGGAACCACAGCGCGGCGCCAGTGGCCACGTGGCGGGCGTACGGCACCCGCCGGTGGGTGTCGGCACCCGGTCCATCACCACCCACAGCAGGGCCAGGAGGACACAGCGGCGAGGCCCACGAGGACAGCGCCGACCACGGCGAGGACGCTCACCGGGTCCACCGCGAGGGTCGCGTCGTCGTACGCCACGGACAGGCCCAGGCCCGGCGGGTCGCCACGATCCGCTTCACCACGTTCGACGACGCCTGGTACACCTTCCCCCGGGGACAGCCACGTCCCACCCGGCAGTGGACGCCACGCGGCGGGGTCGTGCTTGCGGCGAAGACCACCGTTCACCTCAGCCCTCGAGTACCCCGAGGTCAGCATGAGGTCCGTAACGGCCGGCGCTGACGGGGGAGGGACAGGCCGGGTGGTGGACACCGCCTGCCACGCTGCAGCGACCGCACGCGCCAGCTCCGGGGGTTGCGGGCGGTGCGCCGGAAGTCGGGCGCCCCGCGCACGGTGAGGTCCACCCGCCCGCGGGCACGACGGACGGTGATGTTCACCTCAGACGCGGCGACGGGCGCATGATCGGTCACAGGGACCATCATGCGCCCGTCGTGTGGGTTGGCGCCCGCTCCTGTGGCTGGGAGCGGCCGGTCAGGTCACCAGCTCGGGCAGAGGGGACTGGTCCACCACGGCCCGTTCACGATGTTGACGATGTCGGAGGACATGCGCGCCTGACGGTTCCCGAAGTAGACCGCGTTCACGCGTCCCTTGATGCAGGTGATGACGCGCTCACGGCTTCTGCCGATCTGGCCGTGTAGCTCGTTGCGGCGCAGGTTGCACGCGAAGTACCCGGCGTTCACGAGGTACCGGTCGGCGTACAGCCGTGAGGAGCTGGGGTTGCGGCCGTGGATGTTCTGAGGTAGAGCTGCTCGCTGTACCCCTTGAACCCGGCGGCGGCGGGTGCTGCGGCAGGTGCTGCAGCGGTGGCCGGGGTGGCCATGGTCAGTGCTCCCTCCGGTGAGGAGGGTTGCTGCGGTGACCGTGGCGGCGATGGTGCGGCGGATCTTCATTGGTGGTGCTCCCTTGCGGGGGTGTGCCGTCCTTGGCGGTGGTGTCCTGTTCGGCCGGGTGGCCGGTGGGGTGCCCGTCGCGGGACGGGCACCCGGCTGCGACCCGGTCAGCGCCCGCGACCGAAGCGTGACCATGTCGTTGTTGAGCCAGATGCCCGCGGAGTCAGCCGTGCCGAGTCGGATGGACTGGCGGGCGGCCACGCGGGCGCCGCGCTCGGTGGCGTAGGTGTCGTGCGAACTGCACGCCGAGCTTGCCGAGGATGACGGCGTAGGGGGCGGTCTGCGAGCTGGTGCGGCGGCGGCTGCGTGGTGTCCATGGGTAGGACACTACGCGCCGGGTGTGGGTGCGTCAACCCCTATCGGTCAGGCGAGCCCCACCGACTTGAGGAGCGCCGTCACCCGCCGTGCGGCGTACGCGTTGTCCCCGCTGTGCCGGGCCCGCGCCCACGCACGAACCGGGCGTCCTCCTGCAGCTCCTGCAAGGCACGCCCGGTAGTCGACGGGCGGCACCACCACAGGGCCGGAGAGGCGCAGGGACAGGTGTCACGTCCGGTGCCGCGGGGAACGGGTTCGGGCGCCCCGTCAACGCGCCAGGTCATCCCCGAGACCGTGCAAGTCCAGCCGGTGGGGGACTGCCCGTTCGCGGCGACCACTCCGGTGATGACGACCCACGCCTCAGCGACGTACCGCGTCCCACCACTCGTCGGTGAGCTGCTGCGTCTGCCCCAGGTGAGTGCAGCGGAACGGTGACCGCCCGGCCTGGAACGTGGCACCCGACGTGGACCGCGTGCCCACCCCACGACCTCGCTTACCTGCCCCCGGCCACCGGGCGCCACAGGAACCCGTCATCGGTCTGCATCTGCGCGGCGAGGGGCATGTCGCGCCGATGAGGAGGTGCCCGAACAGGTGCGCCGCCCACCTCCGCGGGTCCGACACCCGCACCTCCGCGAACGCGAGGACCGTGCCAGCCGCGACGGCCTGCTCGAGCATGGCCTGCATGACCACACCGTCGTCGTTGGCGCCGGTGGTGGCCGTACCCGGACGTCGTGGAGTAAGAGGCCCACCACTTCGTCAGGGACGCGACGTCGGGGGTGCCGTCGCCGTACGTCGCCCGCGGTGATCGCGTGGTACAGGGCTGCGGGCCTGCAGTCCCCGATCTGGTCGTTGCCGTACAGCGGCCACGTCGGGACCGGGACAGGTAGTCGATGGTGGTGGGGGTCTGGTCGGTGAGGCGGGCGGACAGGTGCGGGGCCAGCTTGAGGCGGGGCCGGTCGGGGGTTGCGGGGAGCAGGCCGAGTGCGCGTGCGGGCATGTCGTGTCCTTCGGGTCGTGGTCGGTGCCGTCCCAGTAGACGGCGAGGGAGGTGGTCGAGGAGTGCGCTGGTGAGGGTGCGTCCGTCACGGACAAGGTCGGCCATGAACTGCGCCCACGCGGTGTAGCGGGGGCCACCACTTGTAGTGGTCCCCGGTGGACACGACCATGAACGGGCCGGCCATGCACCAGTCGAGGACGAACACGGCAGCGGTGTGACCGGCGTCGGTGGGAGGCTGCTGGCGTTGATCCCGGGAGGCGGTTGGAACGCAAGGGGGTCGTCTGATCGGCGGGGGCTGCCCGAACGGCTGCTCGACCTCCGTGGTCCATGTGGCTTCGACGTCCACGGTGTCCCCGTCCCAGTACCGGCGTCCGCCATGCGCCCGGTGATGGTCCAGCTCACGCGCCGGCCCGCGGCTGGTACTGGGCCGCCGGCGGCAGTGGGTCGGGCGACTGCCCGCGATGATGACAGGTGCCGCGTCGTCCGACCCACCCGTCCGCCGATCCCACGGGACCAGCCGACGAAGTGCACACGCCACCCACGCCAGCGGCGGAGGTCCCAACACCCTGACGGGCAGCCAGGAATGTGCCTTGTGGCAGCCCCGAGCACCACGTCGCCGGACAGCGTCGTCCCGCGCTCTTGGTCCTGCAGCGCCCGCCACTCCAGCCCGAACCGGCCAGGGACGCACCAGCCCACGCTGCTACCGGCACACGGTGAGCGGGGATGCGCGGAAGGTTCATGCCGACGTCCCAGACGGCGGATTGAACAGGTGCCACCCGACCCACGGTGGCGCTGTGGTCGATGCCTGCATGGTCGCAAGGGAGATCAGCGGTAGCCCCAGCAAGGCGCCAGGTTCCATGCCCGTGATCTCCTCCACGGGGTGCCCAGTTCCCAGGCACTGCTCGTCGTCGTTCACGGTGTCCTCCTGGTGGGGCGGTGATCGTTGACGGTGGCCGTGTCGAGGCGGTCGGGGATGGCCTCGCGAACCCGTCGTCGGTGAGGAGGGACCAGTCCCCACCGAGGGGCCGGCACGCCACACGGGCACCGAGGCGGGGTCCTCACGCTGCTCGATGCGCCACCCCAGGGCCGACGCTAGACCGGGGTGCGCTTCGGCCCACCCGTGGCAGCCGGTGGTCCTGAGCCGTGGGTAGGAGCCCGTTCGCGGGGGACGCGGTACCGGTGCGGGGCCGCCGCCCATGCCGCGGGCGCGGCGGTGTTGGATCGTCAGCCCGGTCGTGGCACCGCAGCCGGCGCACCACTGGTCCCGGGCGTGGACGACGGCCCGCACCTCGGGAGGGAACGCGCCACCGGTCCGGGACCCCTTCCGCTTCTGGTGCGTGCAGGTGCACACGAACCGCCACACGATCTGGGTGTCCCGGTCGCGGTGCTGCGCCCCGGACGTGCACGCGGCGTGCTCGTCGAAACCTGATGCGACCGCCAGGTCAGGGGCTTCACCGTGGCCACGGCATCGCTTCTCGTTGCGGCGGACATGCCGCCCACCCGTCCGGGTGTGGGGTCGGCCTCGGACGCGAGCGCATCCAGGCACTCGACCTGCACAGGGCCTGCGCACAGGACCCGGGCGCTGGTACCCCGTTGGAAGAACTCACCACCGATCCGCCACGCCCACTTGCCCCGCCGGCCGTCGGTCACCACGTCGGCTGCCGCGCGTCCCACGCTGCCCGGACGGGGTGAGGTCCCACAGCATGGACGTGGACTGCACCCCTGGGACGCGGCGGTGCTCCCCGTCCCACCAGCCACCGTGCAGGACCAGCTCCCGGCGGCGCGGACACCGTCTGGTGCTTGAGCTGCAGCCGCCGCTCGAGTTCCCGGTCGGTGGACGGGCCGAGGGCGCGGACGGCGCGGACGATGACAGTTTCACCAGCGGTTGGGCGGCCCGGTCGAGGACCCCGACCGTCTCAGCCTGCGACACGGTGGCACCGGCGGGAAGGAACGCCCGGGTGTCGGTGAGGGTGGGAGGTCGGTGGTGCCGTGGGGAACGCGGCGGTGAGCTTCTGCTCAGGGGTGCGGTGGCCCACCAGTCTTCTGCGGCGGCGGCGAGGTCACGCACCGGGCTCCACCTCCCGGGCCTGTTCCCACCTTCCACTCCGCGACAGGCTCGTCCGGCAAGGTGGGGTCGTC